>JAKCPI010007625.1:0-218254 GCA_023213315.1 Euborellia annulipes
TTTTTTCTTTCTTCTAGGGGGGGGGGGGGGAGCTGCCCCCCTGCTCCTCGCTGGGTACCTCCATGTTTATATGTTTATACTAAAGTCTATTTGGTGCATACATAAAATAATGGGCCAATTAATCATAATTATATGCATAACTTTTTGTTTTTGCAGAGTATACATATTTCCAATTTTAGACAGAATTACTCTACATTATCCTTGCACATTAATTTGTTATACTGGGCAGTATATTTATTTACATTGTTATTTTTTTAATTTTATTTGATATTATCTATTTATTTATTTTACTAGTATTAAGAGATTATTATCTATTTATTTATGATTCCATATATGTTATGTGCCTGCATCTGAGATTATCAACAATATTATTATAAAAGATATATAACTATAAGTAAACATATAAGAAAAATAACAATGTATTCTGTTTGATTTATTATTTTAATAAATGTATAAGCTTTTAATTTATGTAGTGTTTTTATCCATTTCTATTTCTTTTTTTTTTAAACCGCTAATGAAAAACTTTTAGGTGAGAAACTATTAGTTTTTATTTATATTGGTGAGAAGCCCTTTATTATTAGTCATAGTGGTGAGAAGCCATTGATTTTTTATCATACTGGTGAGAAGCCATTTTTTTTTCATACTGGGGAGAAACCATTTATTTTTTTTAAATAGACCGCCTTGATATATGGGTGCCTTTTAGTTCGGTCAGCTGACGCTAGAGAGGCTGAAAAAACGCACCATATTTTCACTACGTGTTGTCCATTCCCTATATTCCCTGACCGGCGGAAGTGACTTGACCGGCGTATATCGTCCAATCCGGACACTAAGGGCCGATAGTATAACGCTCGGTCAAGTCAACTTTTGACCGCCGGTCAAGGGAACTCAGTCAACATTTGACCGCAGTCAAATCTAGTTCCGTAGTATAAAAAAATGAACTCCGGTCCCATGACCGAAGCTCATACCATTGACAAACTCGCCTGTTGCTAACTTCATATTTATTTTGAATTCATTTTTATGATTTTTGAGTTGCAGTCAGCTTGCTGTTTTAAAATTATTGCTAAGATGGCCAAATTTAAACATCAGTAAAGGGGCATATAAAAATTTAAATAAATAAATAAATCGGAAACACCATTGACCAGGGGGGGGGGGTCTTGATTAAAAATTAGTTATATATGGAGCAACAAAAATTTCCAGAGAACGCAAAAATATTGTAATATTTTTTTTTTTTTTAATTTCAACAAAAAAACAATTTACAAATATAATACAAAAAAAATGGTATTATTTTATTTTGGCATCTTTCTCATTTGAGTGAATTTTTTTTAGTAGATTGCTGTCAAAAAACACGTTTAGCCATCTATCAATTATAGTTTATAATATATATTCCGTCAAATCCGATTTGTCGACTCCTCACAATCAGGCAATCATATCAAACATAATAGTAGACACGATTACAAATATATTATTTTATTCGAATAACTTCTTTTTAAAAGAAAAAAAAAAAAAAAAAAAAAAAAAGATAGAAAAGGCCTGAGGACTAAAGCTTTTTGCTAAAAAATAAATAATATATATAATAATATTATTTTTTATTTATTAATATTTATTCCCTTATTATTAATATAAAATTTATTATTATTATTTTGTGAATATTTATATAATTTTAAAATTTTACCAACATTGCACTATTATTTATACTTTAAATTAAAATATATTGTCAATTTTATAATACGGCCAACTGTATTTTTACTTTGTTTGGTATTTATATTTTTGAATAATGTTTTAGGTTATGTATTTAAAAATACGTGATCCATATGGCCAGCTGTCAAAATTGGCTATTTGAACTCCGGTCAAAAATTTGACTGGCCGAATTCGGCCGGTCAAGTTGAACCTCGGTCAAAGCTGATTTGACTGGCGGTCAAGTTTTATACTACGCAATTCTCGGTCAAATCGCCTGTTGACCGAGGTTCAAACTTGAACTAGCTTTATACTATCGGCCCTAAGTTTGAACCTCGGTCAACAGGCGATTTGACCGAGAATTGCGTAGTATAAAACTTGACCGCCAGTCAAATCAGCTTTGACCGAGGTTCAACTTGACCGGCCGAATTCGGCCAGTAAAATTTTTGACCGGTCGGAAATGGCCAATTTTGACAGCTGGCCATATGTGATCACGTATTTTTAAATACATAACCTAAAACATTATTCAAAAATATAAATACCAAACAAAGTAAAAATACAGTTTATTATAAAATTGACAATATATTTTAATTTAAAGTATAAATAATAGTAATGTTGGTAAAATTTTTAAAATTATATAAATATTCACAAAATAATAATAATAAATTTTATATTAATAATAAGGGAATAAATATTAATAAATAAAAAATAATATTATTATATATATTATTTATTTTTTAGCAAAAAGCTTTAGTCCTCAGGCCTTTTTCTATTTTTTTTTTTTTTTTTTTCTTTTAAAAAGAAAAGTTATTCGAATAAAATAATATATTTGTAATCGTGTCTACTATTATGTTTGATATGATTGCTTGATTGGGAGGAGTCGACAAATCGGATTTGACGGAATATATATTATAAACTATAATTGATAGATAATAGGCTAGAATTGAGGTGGCTAAACGTGTTTTTTGACAGCAATCTACTAAAAAAAATTCACTCAAATGAGAAAGATGCCAAAATAAAATAATACCATTTTTTTTGTATTATATTTGTAAATTGTTTTTTTGTTGAAATTAAAAAAAAAATATTACAATATTTTTGCGTTCTCTGGAAATTTTTGTTGCTCCATATATAACTAATTTTTAATCAAGACCCCCCCCTGGTCATTGGTGTTTCGATTTATTTATTTATTTATATATATTTTTATATGCCCCTTTACTGATGTTTAAATTTGGCCATCTTAGCAATAATTTTAAAACAGCAAGCTGACAGCAACTCAAAAATCATAAAAATGCATTCAAAATAAATATGAAGTTAGCAACAGGCGAGTTTGTCAATGGTATGAGCTTCGGTCATGGGACCGGAGTTCATTTTTTTATACTACGGAACAAGATTTGACTGCGGTCAAATGTTGACCGAGGTTCCCTTGACCGGCGTTCAAAAGTTGACTTGACCGAGCGTTATACTATCGGCCCTTAAAGGGGCCCTTACACGTTCAATCATACTGACAGTATGACTGATTCGGCTCGACTGACAGTATTTTCTTCAATCAACGTTAACCCTACACCTATCAATCAGACTGACAGTCAAATGCTCAGTCTGCCTAGCTCTGGCCTGTGAACAATTGAGAGAGTTCACTTTTATTTGAGTTTATTTTCCTCGCAATATCGTCAACGTAACAACTATGGACAAAAAAAAAAGTCTGCGCTGCCTTACTTTTTTTAATTCATTCGACTGTGTGAATCCACTTCTTTTTAACTAAACTAATTTAGTCCCCTGCCAATAAGTAACAATAAAAAAAACAAAAATAAATTGAGTATTTCCTTAATTTTGTCATTAGCATATAAAAAAAAAAAAAATTGTCTAAATAAATAAAAAAATTTGGTTGAAAAATTGGTTTGCAAAGCAAATTTAATTATAGAAATTTCAGCTCCTAATGCTGTAGTTGATATATATATATATATATATATTCAAAAATATAAACGTGCTTTTGTGAACTCACAAATCGAAAATTGAAAAAAATTCAGATTTTTTTTACTTCGTTTATAAACATTTAATCAGAGTTGGCAGGTTTTATCCCGCCGAGTATAATACACGGTTTTATACATGTATAAAACTGTCGCGGATAAAACTAGGCCGATGTATAAAAGGTATAAAACTGTAGAAAACCAACCCCCTCCCCCTGAAAAAACAGCTTAAAAGCTTTTCATATTTTATAATGTTTTAAAGCATTGACGATGTTGTTTGCTTTTTATTTAGTGAATAATATAATCAAAATGTTAATAATTGAAAAATGAAATTTTATTTGAATTTCCTTTCTCGTCGGGTTTGCGCATGCGCATCCAAGTTTTATACATTTTATACGTTTTATACAAGTTTTATCCGCAATTTTTGTATAAAACTGCAAAATTGTGTATAAAACCCAACTCAGCATTTAATCTAAAAAGCTTTATTAAATAGTAATTATTCGTAGGTTTTAAAGACATCCAATTCTGTTAAAATTTTTTTTTAATTGAACTTGGGAATTAATAAAAAAATAAAATATATTTTTTAGAATTCTTTGGATACATATTAAGCCTTGAAAGGCATGAAAAACGTATCTGAATATTTAAATCATAGTACTCGATAAACAATATGTTTAAAAAATTAGGAAAAATTTAAATTTTATTGTTTTTCTTAATTCAAAATAATATTTATTTGAGTGGCGTCTCCCATACGCTCTCAATTCAGACTGAGCTGGTCAATACCCCCTCCACTTTTTTCTTTGGTCCTGTTCCATGTTCCTTGACTGAAGCTAGGATTTTAAAATATCTAGAAATTCGTCAGTCAGGGCCTTCAGTCCTTCAGTCTTGCCCATACACGTTCAATCAAAACGCCAATTTGCTCAAATACTGACAGTCTGATTGATCGTGTAAGGGCCCCATAAGTTGCATTTACCCTTAAGCAATTGTGTATATGTTTATAGGTGTTTATTCGGCCCAGCTTGCGCCGGGCACACAAAAAATTTAATAAAGACTCATCAGTTGACCCCCTCCACGGATATCTTTAGTAAAAGGCGAAAGATATATTCGTATTTGAAGGGAGCCCAGAGTGTTATATAGAATCAATTCAACTCCTTAGAATATATACCTTAAGCCTTCAAATTTCACTTCTTATTCTAAGATTCAATTAAATAAACAAATAAAAATTTTTTAGATTAAATCTGAGGTTTCTTCAATATATAAATTGAACGGTTATAGATTCTATACCACATTAGTGTTTCAAATTCGTAGGAATTTTATTCTTTAATTAATTATAAAGCAATTATTACAAAAAATAAATAAACTTTCTATGTCTCGCCATCTTGTGGCCAAAAGAGAAATTAAAAATTTGAATATACAAATTTATCAACTCCGTGTAAGTTCTATTTGAATTGAAACAACACTGGGTATTTATAACAATTTAAAAATTAACAAATTAAAAAAATATTAGATTTTAAATTTCAAAATTTAAAAATTATGATTTTTACAATTTTATAGACCAGTCAGTCGTGACTATTAGCGCACATTTTCTCGTGACATTTCCCATTGAAATACGCACACCAGCGTTTTTTTATTGAACCCTAAATGTAATTGTATTCTTTTTTTTTCTTTCACTAATATATTTCTTTTTTCACTTATATATAACAATTGAGTTGTATTTTGACAATATTTAACCTAGCCTCCTTGACATATTCATTAGCATGTTTTCATTTATGAATATTTAGGATTTTAGATTAAAATAATCCCCAACATTGTAACGTTGTTAAATGTGGAATGCGCTCTGGAAGATATGATGTATCTTTTTATTGTTTTCTTGCTTTTAGAACTATCAGAGGTACTTTAATACAAATACATGAACTGTCAAAAAAAACAAATGCCAGTATTAAGGATCATAAGGATTATTAAAAATAATAAATCATATATATCTATGTAAAATTGTTTTATTTTTATCAGGTTTCAATTAATAAGGGTCAATAATTTGGATTTTTCGTTGATTAATAATTACTTCTAGACATTTTAATAAAAAATAACAAAAAAAAAAAAACAAAGATACGTATATTTCAATAACAAATGTCAGATGCTGGTTCATAAACCTGTCAATTGAGTGCGCTGCCTGTTCAAATAAACTTTTTGATTAAGAAGTTTTTTTATTAGTAATTATTTATTTATAATTTATTTGAAAATCTGAAACACTAGAATGGAAAAGAGAAATCTCTAAATCTATTTAATAATTGAATCTCCATTCAATGAGCAATAGATAATTTTCTAATAGAAAAAAATATGTAGCCTAGAGAGTGGGAGTGAAATAAAAGCGCTTAAGGTTTAAATAGTAGGGAGAGTAGATTACAAAGCATACTTACCTGGCGCAGGGGTTACCATGATCACGAAGGTGGTTCCCTCATGGAGAGACCTGTCCATTGCACTTCGGACGGGTTGACCCGTGCGATTGCCCCAAATGTGGGCAACTCGGGCGCGTAATTTTTGGTAGTCGGGTCTGCGTTCGCGCTAACCCGGACATATATTAATTTAAAATAATAAAATATATAATTCTGAAACTTAAAACTCAACAAACAAGGCTATTAAACTTTTGTTTTTTAATGTAGTTTTCAGAAGCCCGGATATATGAAATATTCCAGTTTTTTTGAAAAAACCCTAATTTTAAATCGACCATTTTTTTTTAACTCAAAAAAAAACTTCAACTAATTCTACAATTACCCCCCCCTAATTTCAAGATGTGCCGACGATTGCTTCTATTTTTTTTTTTTTTGGTTATAAAAAAATTGTTCTTTGGTTTATTTTTTAAAAATTATTTTTTTTCAGTAAAGTACGAGACTGAAAAAAACAATTTTTAGTATAATGACTTAAAATTTTCGAATAAAATATCATTTTTCAACTTCCACGAAAAAAGCTGAAAAAATTTCATAAAAAAGTTACGTAAAAAATAAACCAAATTTCAAGAAAAATTTTTTTATAACAAAAAAAAAAAAAAATAAAAGCAATCGTCGGCCCCTCTTGAAATTAGAGGGGATAATTGTAGAATTAGTTGAAGTTTTTTTTGAGTTTAAAGAAAAAAAAAAAATGGTCGATTTAAAATTAGGTTTTTTCAAAAAAAAACTGAAATATTTCATATATCCGGGCTTGAAATAATTTTTGTTTTTTATTCTGAAAACTACATTAAAAAACAAAATTTTTATAGCCTTGCGGGGTTTAGAAATATCAATTTTAAAATAAGTTATAGTTATTTGAAAAAAAAGAGCAGTTTTTTTCTTCAATATTTGGTTTCAATTTAGTTTAATCTTAAAAAAATCTGGTGTGACTTGCGCACTGTGCTTGCCACACCAGATTTTTCGTGTCGACATATATTTAGTTTCCGATTAGATAGATTAGAATTCAAGAAGTAAAATTTATAAGCACAGGTTAAGGCACAAAACTAAATTAAAAAGTGAAAAATGTGGGTTAGGCCGATCTGGCGCTGATGCCGATGGCATGGGGGGACAGCTCTATGGGAAGAATGTTTATAAGTTTTTAGTTGTCTGATATGTGGCTAGATGGCAATACTAGACTAGTTAAAAATTTATCCTGTAGAGTTCGTTCCATTCGCCAACAATATAACATTTTTTCATGAGTTTAAATAAACAAATAAAAAAAAAAAACATTATAAATTTGAATATAATAAAATTGTAACGTGCCCTACTCAATTATACACCCGCAATTATTGCCCTTCGCATTCTATATGCTCTACGTGTTTTTAAAATGGGAAAGAAAGAAGTAAGTTCTTAATTATTTCATTATTTATTTTTTTTTTAAATATGTGACCGTCCACAATGGGGTTTTTTAATTACCCCCTCCCAAAAAAAAAAAAAAAAACAGTGGGGAACCCTGAAAAATATTCGATTCATCAGAATCAATGTATTTTATATAAAAAATTTGAAAAAAAAAAAAACAAGACTTTAAACTCATTTTTCTCAAAACTAATATATAATCGTAATCCAGTTTCGATGCATTGTCAAGGGATGCTTTACAAAATACTTGCCTGAAAAGATATGGGGTAAATTATTTTGTTTTCCTGCAAAAGAAACGCTTCTCCGCCAGTGTCTTCAAAATCTAGATCTAAACGAATTAATTTCATTTACTGCAAGACAGATTAATAACAGAGGATATAGGGTTTGCCAACGGCATTTCAATGACACCCAATTCCAAAATAATTTACAACTTAAGCTTCTCAAGCAAGTTATTCCTTCACCGATTTGTTGTTACACTGTGCAAGAAGAAAAAATACACGCAACATCCAAGCCAAACAATCTACTGGGAGTTAATTTTTTTTTATTCGGTGAAACCTCCTAATTTTCTAAACAAAATAATAAAAATTTTTTTTGCCAATTTACTTGTAGATTTCTTGCACCCTTCAAATAAAGGAATAATTAAAGAGGAGAAAAATCTAGACTACATAGATGACAATGTCCAAGAAGAGGAAGAGGCAACACTGAAAACATCCACGCCCAGCCTTTGCAGATTAATTATAATTTTTTTACAATTTGCAATAAATTTTTTTAACACTAATTTCTCTTTTTTTCATTTACTGTTCATTTTCAAATAATTGTTTTAATCTTTTTTTTTATTTTATCATACCGATAAACATATATATTAATATCAAGGGCGGATAGAGGGGGGGGGGGGTAAAGGATTTAATTACCCCCCCCCGAGATTTGAAAAAAATACTTTTTTTCAAAAATAAATTTATTTTTAATGAAAAATTTTAAAAATTAACACTTAAAAATTTGATTTGTATTTATATTCTGGCAAACAAGTGCAGAATAAGCCTTTAAATTACCGAAATGAAGAAAAAATTGCGTGCTGTGCGACCAGTCACACCAGATTACCCCCGTTTCCCCCGAGAAACACCTCTGGATCCGCCCTTGATTAATATACAGAAAATATTGAATAAATATCAAAAATTCAATACGAATTGGACGAAGTTTTCCTGTGCAACTATCACATCAGTATTTGAAACAAATTAAATTTTTCGTGCACTTTTTTTTTTTTAAATTTATTTAAGGTCTTTTTCGGCATCTAAGGTGATTTAGACCCCATCCCTATTAATTTCAAATGATTAGTAGCCAATTCAAATTAAATAAATTTTTCTCGCTTGGGACGGGACGCGAACTCGAGACCTTAGGCACGAGAAGCTAATGTCTTCTCTCTGAGCCACGGGTCTCCCGCGCAAAATAATAGGTCGACACGCGTATAGAGGGCGCTAAACTTATAAACAATTTTTAACCTGGAGCTGTCCCATCTTGATTGTATGATCTGTGGCCGATGGCCTCATATACGCTTGATCAGACCCATGATACAAAAAAACAAGGTATGTCCACTTCGAGACGAAAACTCGTCCTACTCTGCGCATGACGTCACGTGGCGGGCAGATAAGTAAGTTTGCTATGCGGAGTAGAGGGTAAATCACAGTTTTGTTTGCTTATATTAACAGATTTTATGAAAATAAAAACAAAACAAATATGATCACTTCTAAATATGTTTATTTTATTTAAAAGTGAATTTCCTTATTTTGTAAAAAATAAGTGAGTACAAGCCATTATTTTATAACTATGATACAGTCTAAAAATAAATGAACCCAAAAATATTCATAGTATATATACCTATAGGTATCATTTAATGTTATATGTGATATTTAATGTTAAATATAAAATTAAAATTACTTAATATTAAAAAATGTATTATAGAAATTTTTTTTATTTTCTTTGTACTTGATTTATGACAAAGATTTTTTGCAAAAGTTCCCGATTAATTCTTCGTATTCTAATATCTATAGCTCCGTACTTTTATATAATATTTAAAAATTTCTATAGAGATATCTTCATTATGGCCATTGGCTGAATTCTTCTTTTCTTTCTTTAACATCTCTACTCTAGAGTCATTCATCCCCGTGTAACAAATGAATTAAATTTATTTTTTATTTAGGGTAGAAGTTTCCTTAGAACAATTTCTTTTAAGTCTCTTCAGCATCTTAGGCCATATAAAAATTCTCATTTATTCTAATTACGATATGTGATCTAGGCCTTGCAATATTATTTAATACATAAGAATATGATGATATCAATTAATAAATAATATAAACCTGAATTATTTCATTTAAAATTAGGAACCGACCGAATATTCGGTTTCGGTCAAAAATTCTGATTTTGGCCAAAAACCAGGCGAAACTTGAGTTTCAAAAGATGGAGTGGGACTCGCACTCAAAGAAAAAAAAAAAAAAAAAAAGGTGAAATGATTTCCACATGAGTGAGAAAAAAATTTTCCGCCAAGCGAAAAAGGGGCAGAAAAAATTGTGCCTTCCCAAAAAAAAAGGTAATATAATTCCCACAGAAGGGAAAAAAATTTTCCGCTTGGTGGAAAAGGGGAGGAAAAAATTTCGTCTCCCTAAAAAAATATAAAATGATACGAATTTTGTATAGAAAATACAAGTTTCGGTTTCGGCTGAAAATCTCGTTTCGGTCGGACCCTATTTAAAATATTTTTATATTAATATTTAGACGGTCTAATGTTTTTTATTTATGTGAATGAACAAAAAGCGTATTTGTCCAATTTGCATGATGTGTTGGAAGAAAATAAATTTTCTAAATGAAAATTATAAGAAACCACATTTTTAACCACAATCAAAGTTTATCATTGAAATATAATTCTTTAAATACGAGTAGTTTTTTGATCTCATGACAAAAAAAAAAGTAATACGTATTTACAAAAGACCTATAATAGGCTTCTTACCCTCTTGAAGGAAATTCTAATAGATCAAAGAAGAGTGGTTAATAGGATTGCATGAGAAGATGATTTTTGTATACGATCCATGGCGATTCGATCCTCCTAAATTAATTATTATACTTTAATGCATTTTTTTTTAATAATATGCAAACTAATTCTACTAGTTTTCTAAAATTGGAAAAAAAAACTTTCAAAATAGTTTTCTAAAAGATATTTGGAAAGCATACAAATTTTTTCAGTTACTCTTTATTAGGCTAAAGTTCGTAACTATGGAATTGACTAAAAAGGCGTGTTTATATCGCGCCTAATCACCCATTTCCCTTTTAGTTGAGCGAGCTCTCATTTCGACCCGCCTCGTCTCTCCTGACGATTTCTAAGATTTCCCACACTAGACCTATGGAGATAAAATATAAAATATTTTAATATGAAGCTTAACTTATTTCGTTTCTTGAATTATAGGCTATTATCAAAAAATAAAAATAAAAATTCTAGTGCCGACAAATTTTTCGGATTAAAATAGATAGCGCCTAATTATTTATTTAAAAAAAAATTTCAAATTCATATGTGTTGTCCTTATTTCTTCCGTTTGTAATTTCCGTCCTGAATCATCAGGACTATCCGTGAAGGACTAGGAAATAATTATTCTATGCAATAATGGGTAAAAAAATGTTTTAAAAAAATATTGCAATTTAAAAATACATTTTGGATATTTAAGTGTGTATAAGTGATTTTTTTATTTTAAATAAATAAAATAATACTGGTAAATGATTTGTCATACCTATACATACTGATATTGCCCATTGTATTCTAGATGAGTTTGAAATAAAGAATTTCTCGTCTGTTATTATTCAAATGAAAACATTAATATTAACTTATGCATTGTGTGCCTTGTTAGAAAGGGGACGAACATTCTATGCAAGTTTATTTACTATACTAGTATTTACTTGTAAGTGAATAAAAAATATAATTAAGAACTAAAGAAGAAAACCGTCAATAGATTGTTTTCGAATTTCTTTCCTTAAAACATCCTTGAGTTAAGAGCTTCTAAAATTATAAAGAGCATCCCTCCACTTTTGTCAATTTTATTTAATACTAGACGGAAAGCCTGCCTTCGGCGGAGGGCTGTGCCCCCTGGACCCCCTCGCCCGCCTAAGGCTGCCAGGTTTTTCGCCAATTTATTTCTTTTTGCAATGCAAGTGTTGAGATATCAAGGAAGGATCTTGAATTAGGGTAGTGGGGACAGTCTATTTATGACCGCCCTGGCGGTGGCCATAAATCATAAAGCTGCCAAAAGGAAAAAAAAATTTTGTTCAGATTTTGTTGAAGAAATTTGATATAGGCCTAATTAATTTCCTAAAACATTTAAGAGATTCGAATTCGCCGTTCCAAATACTATATGTGACCGTCCACATGAAAAGGTACCAAATCTTCACTGGGCTAAATTTTCAATAGAGCCGATTTACTAAAAAAGTTCAAAAAATCTATTTTTTACTGATTCCGATTCTCTAATTCTTCATTTTATATGATGAAATATTCGATTCATCAGAATCTATATATTTTATATGAAAAAATTGAAAAAACAAAACTTTAAACTCATTTTTCTCAAAACTAGGTTTTGCATAACCAAAATTTTAAGAATTCATATCTTCCAAACAAAAAAATGATAAAAAATTCCAAAAATACCGGCTCTCTCAGCAGGATGTGTTCTGCACAGAAAGAATAAAAACTCAATTTTGACCCCGGTGAAGATTTGGTACCTTTTCATGTGGACGGTAACATTTGTGTACTTAATTTCAAATTAAATACAAACATTTTTCCATTTCATCATAGATAATAGATAATAATAAATAGATTTTCGTTTTTTTTAACAACTATTTATTATTAATAATTGTTTCATAGTTGTAGTGAAAATTAGTTATAGAGAATAAAAGTAATCCACTGTCAACGTTTTGACGAGACATCGCTCTCGTCATCAGGACAGTTAAAGGTTAAATACTGTATAAGTTTTATTTTTATTTATTTATTTTTGTAATTTATTCAATTTTTGAGTAAATTTTGGAAAAATTGAAAAGCCTGCTTGTTGTTTATAAGAGACTAGACCAATTAGAAAGCTTCGGTTTTCCGAATCTAACAATCTAATATTGGACCATTTTGTTCGTTATTTAATAAAAAAAATTTTAATTTACTAATTTATTTAATTAATATTTGAGAAATATTATTTTTTTCATTTTAGATTTTAAAAAAATTTTTCCTTTTTTTAGACTTTTCTAGATTAAAGAAAAAAATATTTTTATAATGTTTTTAATGAGTCATTAAAAAAAAAAAAAAAACAATTTCAAATTTAAGCATATAATTTCAACAACTAGGTATCAATGAAAAAAATAAGAAAATTATTCTGAAAGGGTTTTGAAATATTTTAATTATGAGGGAAATTTGTTAAATGCAGTTTCACTCAACTGATTATTCCACTGACAAGTGAGTGAAACTAGAAAGAGAAAGGCCTATATGAAGGGGTTAATACATGTTAGTTGGTTTTAGAGAAAATAGTTAAGAGAAATTGTTTTAAAGAAAATAATTTAGTATTTTAATTAAATTCTCGAGAAATTTTAAAATATAGTCTATGATTAACTAAATATCATTGAATATATATTATGGCAACCAAATCCTCTTTGAGTTAAATTAATGGGAATAAAGGGAAATGAAGTAGGCCCTAGAAAAAAAAAAAATTAAGAAGAGTAATTTAGGAGAAAGAAAATAAATCACTAAGAAATATGAGCGATTATTCTTTTCTTGGATAAAATTATATATTTTTTTTTATCTTTAATATTAAAATAACGTGTTTATATGTAAAACACAAACACCTGGATGAAGTTCTTCCCCTCTCGAATTTTTTTAAGGTTTCTTTTATTCAAGTACATTTTGAGGGTAGCCAGGCAAAAGATCGGGAGGGGGTGGCCTATATTTTTTTATACAAAGGCATCAAAGAACTCTAGGTTATATTTATTATAAATAATTTATACTCATCCAGAAATTTTTTTTTAATAAAGTTATTTGCATTTTTTGCCCAACCAATGTAATTATACTTAAATCTATTATAAGCCTGAACTTCGTGGTATCACTATGTATTAAAGCAAATGACAATTCTATTTTTGTATAAAAAATTTAAATATGTTCTTTGAAGGCTGAAGATGGCAGGGATGATCCCAACCGAAACGTTCCAATAAAGAATGTTTATTACTAAATAGAAGCTCAATTAATTGACTGCATCCTCTTTCTTATTCAACAACAGGTACAACCACGTTCTACTATTCAATAAAAAAATATTTAAATGATTGGATAAATGTAGGCAGGAGCAGTTATTAAATAGACTCTGAATCATAGGCGTAGCCAGAGGGGGTTTTGGGGGTTCAAACCCCCCCATGGGACCCAAACCATGACTAGATATTTAAGCTTTATAATACAGGGTAAGAGAAAGTAAAATATAATAATTTACTCTAGCTAAAAAAAGCCAAAATGATTTATAAATACCCTAAAATAATCTTAAATTTTTCAAATGTTTGAAAAAATTTTCTTGAACCCCCCCCCCATCAAAAATTTCTGGCTACGCCAATGCTCTGAATGCAGGTTTTAATCAAGGAAGGCGTTTTGTTTTTTTATTTTAGATCCATCCTCAGTCAACAAACACATTGTATTGGCAATATTATTATCTATTAATGAATTCAAATTGTATTCTTATTTAAAGGATACGGTATTTATTAGAGGGGGATAAAATTTCTATTTCTATAAAAAAAAAATAACCACAAAAAAACTTTTTTCTTTTTAAAAAAAAAAAAAAAAATAAATTTTTTTTTCAAAAAAAAAAAAAAAGGGGGGGGGGGGGGGGGGGGGAGTTATCCGAGCTGGGACTGGCAGTACTTTTTTCCTTTACAAGTCTGTCCTTTCCTTCTATATTTTCAACAGGCGTCAGACCGTGCGACGGGCCGGCCTTTTCTATTTCTTCCGGTCGCAAAAAACCCTGCACTGCGGGAATAAGGCTAAGAAAGAAGAAGATAGAAGCAAAATGCAATAAAGACTCAAGAATATTTTTTTTATATTCATTTTTAAAATTTATGATTTATGTGCCACGAAGAAAAAAAGATTTCATCCAAAAGCAACTAAGTCTGCAATGATGTCTACTTTCATTTGATCCTCTTGGTTCCTGGTCAGGAGCAATGTCGTTTTGTAGAGATCCCGAGGGAGCACCGACCCAGGAGCTGCAATCAGTCCAAATGAAAACTTAATGCCAAACACCGAGACAACTTTTAAACCCGGCTCTCGCTTCTACGCTGTATGAATTTATGTAGATAAGTTACAACATCTTCTCTATAAAACAAAATATACGGACTTGACTTTTATTCGATTTATAAAAAAAAAATGAATAAAAATTCAACTAAAAATTCCTTTTCAAAGCAGGCTATTTACCTGTAAAACAGTGAAATCACTTCTTTCTTTTCAAATTAGAATAAACAGGTTTTTTACTTTAAGACCTGGGTTTAAAATTTGTTTTGATTTTAAATTCAAATATGATTTGAATTTTTTATCCAGGTTCGAATGTCATCCTTGTTCATCCACAAAAGGGTAGTAGTACAGTAAATTCAAAAGGAGAGAAAAGAGAGAAGAGAGAAGGGTATCAAGAAGAAAAAGCAAGAGAAAGAGGGATTTAGTAAGAAATCCGCAAAGGCCACTTATAGTCGTCAACAATCTAGATAGAAATCGATCTGACATCTCGTATCCCCCGCAATGTTCTCAGAGCCGGGTGAAGCTATTCTATCAGATGTGGTTGTGGCTGTCCTGTTCCCTGTTTCCCTACTTTTTTTTTTTTTTTTATCAACGAGCCCATCATTCGTGGCACCGCCCTAGAGAAAACTCCGCACCGGTTAAAAATGAATGAATGGCCGTGTTAATTTTTTATAGTCTTTTCGATTTCCCAATTCTTTTTTTTTTTTTTTTAATTATATAGCAAATGTTTATTTAAATATAGAAAGAGCCTTTAAATAATTATTTTAAAATATCAATATTAATTACCAGAGAGCAGAATTATTTTATTTTATTTATGAAACTACCCTTTTAACTCCATCCCCTGGTAGAGTTGTGTCTACCTCTTGTGCTAGGTGCCAAGGGTTCGCATTTCGTCACATCCGACAAAAATTTATTTCATTTTCAATGGCTACTAATCAAATGAAATAAATAAATAAAATATTTTTCGAGATCTATATATTTGAATAAGAAAATAGTATTCAAAATACTTCAACTAGTCATAGATATATTTAACAAGACTGGGGGGTTGTTTATTGGTGAGGTCAAATATCTCATGGCCCCCGGGAATCGGACCAAGGATCTCCAGCCTTTCCGGAGCATGAGCTGTCCATTGGACCAGGCCACCGGATCCTCAACTCGGAAAGGCTGGAGATCCTGGGTTCGATTCCCGGGGGCCATGGGATGTTTGGCCTCACTAATAAACAACATTCACAGTCTTGTTAGAAATAAATAAAGACGGGGTCTAAATGGTCACCGATGCCAAAAAAGCTTTAAATAAAATAAAAAAAAAAAAAAAAACACCCCCTTCCAGTTATATAAAATTATGGCTAATACTCATTGAATATTCTCTTAGTTTTCTTCTATGGTATTATCTTTTTATTTTGCCTTAAGAAAATATTTTCTTTTGTTTCAATCAATTAATCAAAAAAAAAAAAAAAAAAAACTTTCCATCCTACTTAAATATTATACTATTCTTATTTTAATTTTCTTCTTGAGTATCATTTATTCTGATTATTTTTTTTAAAAGTAAAAATTCTAGAGAAATATTTCTTACAACAGACTCGTCGTACAATATAATCCATGATCTCTTGGTTATCTACAATAAAAAGAAGAGTGATGAAAAAAGATGCGAAATAATATATCCTGCGTGGAGTTTTTTTTTGATAGATGAACCTCTGACAGTGGGATTCAATGGAGCTTGAGAAGAAACGCCTTCCAACGAGAGAATGCAACCCGCATGTCCAGGGAAACAAATTAGTAGCATAAGCACCGGGCTTGCGAAAATACCAGTTACAATTTGATGAATTCATTAAGAAAGCAAAAAAAAAAAAAAAACTTTTCAAATTAAGTAGAGAAGTTTAATTTTTAAAGCCTGGCTTTATTTATTTATTTATTTATTTATTTATACTTTGTTAATTTTATTTTCCGTCAATATATTTTATGTAACATAATTTAATGGGAATTATTATTAAAACTACTAGTACTTGGACTGTTTCTGAAGAAAGTAGACTATGATTATCGTTAATTATCTAATCCCATAATTTTTTTTTTTATAAATCTTTATTCTTTTCATGACATAAGGACTCTAGAGTACGTATCAAATTTATAATCTTAGCTGATTGCAAAAAAATATTAGGCCTAAAATTCAAATAATTTTACATCAATTATTTAGTATTTACTAGCCGCGACGCAGCTTCGACCCCCGCCAGCTGGCTCTGGTCCGCCTGGGGCGGACTCTCGACTTTTCTTTTAACACTCACATTTTTTTTCCATTCACCCACACATACACAGTCTTTTTGGCAATTTAGCCCATATAAGTCTCAGCATTTTAGTAATTATCTATGGGGGGAGGGGCCAGGCATTCGTATTTAAGCCATTTGGTATCCAAATGGTTTAAATAAAATCATCGGACTGCCTGGGGCCCGCGACCCTCGGTATAGAAGGTTAGCACGCTATCCAAGCCCGAGGGCGAAACAAAACAATAATTTTTGTTACTATTCGAATCCAGTGCCTGCTTGAGGATTTATTTACATACATAGATACCTAAATGGAAAGAATACATGCATCTATGCATTTCCTATGGGAGAAATCGTAACTTTAGGAATTAATAACTCAAAAAGTTATAGGAATTTCGGAATGAAAATAATTTTCCTGTAATCCCTAGAAGATCCTCTTTAAGGATAAAAATTTTCCTTTCAAAATTCCAACGGGAAGTTGCTCAAATAGAGCTTGACAGACAGACAGACGGACATTAGCGAATTATATAAATAGATTAAGAATTATTAAATTCACAAACAAAATAAAAATAAATTTCTATTTAGTCAGTACTTTTTTTTTATGAAATATTGAATACTATTTTTATTTATTCATACACTGGTATTTATAATTCGCTTCTAGCCAGTCTTTCGAATATGGAATAAAACAAATTTTATTTAAGGCTTTTAAGCTACTTTGGAGTGTTTTGCAAACAAACATGTATATCTAAATTTTCAACATTAATATAAATACTAAGAGCAAACTTTTGGAAGCCAAGTATTTCCATATATAAAATAGCAATCTTAATTATGTTGTTTAAGAGATAAAAATGAATTAATACAAGTACTATCATTCTACTTTTTGGAATTAGTAAAAAGATAATTATCCCTTCTCTCTTTCTCACTCTTTAATCAAATGTTCCCTTGTTTGATATGTAGTAGAGGGTGAGTTCCCCCCGCTTCTCCCTAAGAGCCATTCTTTTTACTTTCTCGTACCCTATATATGAAATATATAGGAGAGAAAGTATTGCGATCATGTCAAAAATTCGATGTCGAGATTTTGATGGATATACATGTTTTGAGGTCCCCTGAGTCCAAAAAAGTGGGTCCCGCAAATGGTGGGGTGGTCTGTGTGTGTGTGTGTGTGTGTGTTTGTGTGTGTGTGTGTGTGTGTGTGTGTGTGTGTGTGTGGACAGATTTTTAGCATGAAGGAGTTGAGCTAGCGGATTGAAATTTTATATTTAACTTAGGTACCTTTGAAGAATCTCAAAATAAGCTTTTGAACAAAATCGGCCAAAAAGTACTAGTACTTTACTGATGTACTTTTTCAGTTTTTTTCGATTTTCTCAAAATTCCCTCCAAGGATTTTTTTTAAAATTCATAAATGAACTATTTTTTAGATGCTCTTTAAAATGTATATTCTCATTTTGCCGTTGAAATCTTCTGAAGACCACTTTACTCTTGTTCTTCATAGGAAAGATAGAAATGGTTGCCATGGTAACCGAATTTAAATCTTTTCTTTTTATTAGATTAAAAATCAATTATTATTTAAATTCCCATTTATTTTTATTTTATTTGTGTCTTTAATTGTTTCAAAGAAAACATATATGTCTCTCTCTCACTTGCAAACATTATCGTCTCTCTCTACTCTTTTTAAATTCCCTTTCCACCTTATCTTCGCATAGGAACAATGTTAATTTCCTATAGGGATTTGTATGTTAATTTCGATTCAAAAGGGGGTCCCCTTTAGAACTTTTTAGGCATTTAAAATTTTTTTTTCCAATTCTTATGAAATTTTGTATTTATTTACGATTCTATATTGTGTATAAAATGTCCAAATATGAGATTAAAATTTTGAAAAATAACCATAGTTTATTTGAAGCAGTCAACATTTAAAATGCAAGTTTGAAACTAAGGTGCTATCGGAAACTAAATATATCTCGACACAAAAAATCTGGTGTGACCAGCACGGTGCACAACTTTCTCTTACCGAAGGGTAAGAGAAAGTTGTGTGCTGTGCGCCAGTCACACCAGATTTTTATATTTCTACTAGACGCAAAGCCCCGCCTTCGGCGGGGCTTTCCGCCTAGCCAGGGGGCTGCGCCCCCTGGACCCCCTTGCTCGCCTTCCCTTTTCATTTTTATATATATGTAGAGTTTATTTTAACGGTTAATTATTCATGAACTTAAGATTTTTTGTGAATCATATCCTTTCCGGGACTCTCCCGGTACACAGACAAACGCCGATATTTTAGAATTCAAAATGTAAATAAATAAAAAAAAAATCGTAAACATGGGTAAATATTTATATTTTGTTACAATGGCAACTATTTCTCCTAATTTTTATTTTTTTCTTATTTTAACGGTTAATTACTCATTAACTTATTGTTATTTGTGAAACAAAACCTGTCCGGAATTCTCACAAACATACACAGAAAATTTCATCATAATTGGTTCAGTCGTTTAGGAGGAGTTCAGTCACATACACACGTACAGAAGAATTATATATATAAAGAAAAAAAAGAAAAGAAGATAGAAGATTACAGCATGGAATTTATAAAGTTCAAACACCTTCTATTCTAATAATTAAGAAATATATTACTATTTATTTCTCTATCTTATTATTTTTACCTTAAACTTGTAAATTGAAAAAATCCAGAGAATTAAGCAACTGTTTCGAATTTAAGAATTTTAGTTTAGCATGTAAGGCTAATGGAAATTATTTAAATTCCCACCTCTAAATTATATATTTGTAAAGTCTAATAGCCACAGGAGTAGACTTTGAATAAATAAAACCCAGGATAAGAAGCTTAACTCCTTTATTCCTTCTGCCAACCGATAAAATATGTAAATTATTAAAATTATAGATCTTTGGTATTAGTTTCTTGAAATGATAGATAACTCTATTTATAGTTCCCTGTGAATTTGATATATACAGAGAGGGGGAGAGTGGGGACAGAGAGTTTCAATTCAATTTTGAAGATGATTATGCATGCAGAGAAATTCGATCTTTTAGATTAACAGCTTTTGTAAATAATAACTTGGGAGTTAAAAAAAAAAATTAATGATAACTCAAACACAAATTAAAGAGGAGTTGATTATTTAGAAGAATAAATAAAATAAAAAAGGCTTATCTTCTATAGTTAAACTAACTAGGGCAGATTGGACCGCATAAATAAGTTTTTTTTCTTCATTAAGATTGGTCGCTTAGGCCATCCCTTACTACACCATAAGTACAATTATACACAATAATAAAATACAATAATGTTAAAAATAAAACGTAGTTTCAAAACGAAATGAAGCCCTCGGGGCATGGCGTAGAGGTTAGCGTGCTAACCTCATATACCAAACGTCGCGGGTTCGGACCCCAGGCAGTCCGATGATTTTATTTAAGCCAATTGGATACCAAATGGCTTAAATAAGAATGCCTGGACCCCTATATGTATATTTATCAATAACGGTTATCGTCTAAAGTCTTAAATGGCCTGAGTTGCCGAAAAGACTGTGTGAATGTGTGTGTGAGTGTGAGTGTGAATGAGAAAAAAGTGTGAGTGTTAAAAAAAAAAAAAAAAAACGAAATGAATAAAAATACAATAT
Source organism: Euborellia annulipes (assembly GCA_023213315.1). NCBI lineage: Eukaryota > Metazoa > Arthropoda > Insecta > Dermaptera > Anisolabididae > Euborellia > Euborellia annulipes. The sequence goes on from JAKCPI010007625.1 coordinate 20,614, forward strand.
TAAATAAATCACTTTGAATCTATCAACCGCATTAGGGCGGATGGAGTTTAAATATATGATCATAGGCGTATTCAGCTCAAAACCGAAGGGGGCAACTTTTCTAATATCCATTTCATTATTTTATTAAATGCCACAACCTAAAAAGATAGGGGATGGCGTCACTAGTAGTTTTTATCTTCTCATAGAGGACGTTAATTAATATTTTTGTTTTTTTATTTTTAATTTTAAATTTGGTAGGGGGACAGCTGCCCCTTTACCCTGGATACGCCCATGTATTTAATAACTGTGGTCTATGAGAAAGGAGGAGATGAAAGATGCCAGTTCGTCGATCATTCAAACCAGCTATACTATCCAAAACACTAAATGTACTAAAGTTATATTAAATAGAATATTACTCTATTCCATATGTAGGGTTAGTACTGTTTGAATTTCTTAAAAAAGTGTTTCTTTGCAGTAGTGTAGCCATAATTTCGGCTTGAAGGACGAGCTAAAAGTCTAAGGGACACCTCCCCAAACACTAGTAAAACTTTTTTCTAGGTATTTTACCTAGTTATAAAATAAAATAATAAATTATAATTGACTTCTCCCTCAAATTATTCGAAAAAAAAATAATAATATTAATAATATTGTAATTTTTTTTTTATTTTTTCAAAAGCTTTGGCGGAGGGCCCTTTGAAATCACCAGTGTTTGTGTATGCTTATATACAGGCAGAACTAGCGTAATTTTTACACTATTTGCTCCTGACAGATTGATTTATAATAGATTTTCTTCTTTAATAAAAACGGCAAAATTTGGTTAATTGGCATTCATCTCTGAAACATTTTTTTATGGGCAGCCTTAGGCCATTTTAAATTAATAAACATTTTACAAATAATTTGAGTAAAAAAAGCATTAATTATATTAATACTCTATAATTAACAAAGAAAGAATAATACATTTGTCAGATTTTGTTCTGTTTATTCTCCAATTAATCTGACATTTTATTCATGCTCTTAAAATGATAGCGAAAGGTGGATGTCCTTGTCACTGAGACAAGAGGATGTTGAACTAGCATCAGGAGATCATAAGTCTCAGAGAGCACCTGCAAGTTTATTCTCTCCATCCCCCTGATAAAATCCCTCTCTCCCCTTCCCCTTCAACCCTAAAGATCCAACATACGTTTCCTGGAACAACTCGAAACACAACCACGGGCGCCGTTAACTCGCTCTTTCCCATCCGGTAAAATATTCCATACATAAATATGACAGGGTGCTTTGCGAATGATATTAAGAACAATGTTGCCCTAGACAGGATAATTCCCTCGTAGACGGCGGCCCTTTGATCCCCGGCGGCACAGACTCTGTCTTCTTCTTCTCGTGACGTCTCAAATATTCATCCTCCTTCACACAGGCATAACGAGGTTACAAGCCATCTGAAGGTAAAGGTGCGATTCAGAACCAACCCAACCTCCCTTTCAGTGGAATACAAAAATCCAATATCTAATGGTCCACGTCTTCTTCCAATCTAAAAACGTTGAAAGTAAAAAAAAAAAAGAGAATTTTCTTTTACATTATACATTAATATATGCTTTTACTAACAAATAAATTAAAGATCATAGCAGCGTAAAGTGTACTTAAGCTATTTTCACGTAAAGTTTTATTGATATACTTTTTAAAGAGAATCTAAAAAAATAATTAATTTTTGAATTTTAATCAATATCGTTATGGCGAATTTTGAGAAATCGAAAAAAAACTGAAAAATTACATTAGTAAAGTACTAGTACCCTCTGGCTGATGTGATTGAAATTTCTCGAAATACTTGCGAATTAGATACTTGGCTTAAGTATAAAATTTGAGTATCGAGAGTTTTTTCGTTTTTGAGTAATTCCCTTTAACCCACATTTTTTGATATTTTCCTTGAAATTAATTTAATTTATTGTGAAAAAATCTTAAATTTCAAGAAGATCGATTCCAGTTAAAATACCAAAACATATTGTTTATGTAAATTTCTCTGAAAGAGATTTTATTGCTTTTAAATGCCTGTTTTATTGCTTTTCTTAAAATTGCCATTAAAAGGAGGCGATTCCTTTTAGCTTGAATTTACGTCATTTTCACAATCATTTGAATGAATTTCAACTGAAATATCAAAAAGTGTGGATTAAATTAAATAACTCAATAAGTCGTTTCGATCCCGGTTGGGATGATCCCAACCAGGATCGAAACGTCAACGTGGTGGGAATAAAATAATGAAAAACAACTAGCTGCAGATTTTCTTCACCTCTTCACCTATCCTGATTTAATTTTTTATTCACCGACGTTTTGGTCGTCAATCGCGACCTTCATTAGGGCATATATTGTCAACTATACACGATCTTAGGTACACAAATTTCTTTTACATTTGATATGTACAAAAATTATCATTCACTTGCTTACACGGGGTTTCTGATTTCATGATCTTCATCATCTCAGCGTCTATGATTCAATGAACTTCGCCGAGTAAGCAAGAAAATGATAATTTTTGTATATATCAAATGTAAAAGAAATTGTGTATGATTTCAATAGACATTAAAATACCTAAGATCGTGTATAGTTGACAATATATGCCCTAATGAAGGTCTTGATTGGCTACCGAAACGTCGACGAATAAAAAATTAAATAAAAGATTTTTTTATTTAATCTCCTGGCTGCAAAGTTCCTTCGGATCCTGATTTATTTTCAATTAATATTCCTTGGAACAAATAAATTTATAGTAGCATTTCGAAATTAAGATATCTTGAAATACTGAATTACCGATATTAATTTAATATATAATAAAATAATATTTACTTAAGATTTTAAACAATTAAACAAACTCAAATCTATTACATTTTTTTGAAGAAAACAAATCTTTTCAATGTTAAATTTAATATTTGTTTTAAACTTTCTATTGACAGCTAACTAAATTGAATTATTCTGTTTTAAACTTTTAAAAAAGATAATTGAACTGGGAAACTTGAGAGAAAAAACCCAATAGCAGAAGAAAGAACGATAATGGGAAAGAAAAGAGAGTTGAGAAGCATTTATATGCAATAGCTATCTATAGAAAGTCAGGCAAATGAGAAACAGCACATTGTATTTTTTCACATTAATCTTTTTAATGCACACCCATTCATTGTAAATGAAGTTCTTTCTCTCTTTAAAACATTCTTTTTTTTTACAATCTTACAAAAAAATATTTTAATTTAAACTTTGTGATAAATATGAGATTCTAATATTTAAAAATTTAATTTTTTTTATGATTATTTATTAATTATAGATTTTGTTGGCATAGTGATTCCCTAAGTGTGTTCGTTAAGCTGATGACTGAGCGTTTCGTAAAAAATCAAGAGTGAGTTCAAAGTAAGAAAATTGCTACTTAGAAATACCAAATCAGACCTATGAGTCAAACTTGCTAAAAAAAAACCGACAGGCCGGGATTTCAAGTGGTAAAAAATTTATTTTTAAATGTAAAAATTTAAAAATTAATACTTAAAAATTTGATTTGTATTTATATTCTGGCAAACAAGTACAGAATGCGCCTTTAAATTACCGAAATTAAGAAAAAATAGTGTGCTGTGCGACGAGTCACACCAGATTACCCCCCCTCCTCTTGAGAAACACCCCTCTATCCCTCCCCTCTCAAAAAAAGTTTGAATCTTAAATCCTAATATATGCGCTTCAAAGGGGAAAAAATTTTTTTCATGTCCAATTAAAAAGCTTAAAAAGGTCCCCTAAGAATAAAAATTTTAATGAAAATATTTTTTTTTTTTTTTTTTTTTTTTTTTTCTTGAAACATTTAGAGTTGATCCAATTTTTTAAAAGTAATAGAAAAAATTTTTAATTGTTCATTTTTTTATTTTTTAAATTTATATACGGTCTTTTTCGGCATCTGACGTCATTTAGATGCCATCCTTATTTATTTCATTGTTATCCAATTCAAATGAAACAAATTTTTTTGCCTGAGAGGGGTTGCGAACTCTAGACCTTTGAAATAAGATAAGAGTTAGTTGAGAAAATTTAAAAAAATCATTCTTCGTATGGTTCCATTGCCTTTCACATGTGATTAATCACAACATTAAATGACGAAATTGAGGGCTATTTGTTTTTTTTTTTAACACCACATGGTCCTGAAGAAGGAGTCGTTTTGGCTCCGAATCGTTATGTATAGGAGTTAATCCAAATAAATTGGCCTGAAAATCATCTCCGGAATTTATTTATTCATCCTTCTCACTAAAAAAAAATACTTAAAACATATACCGACTCAAAAAATCTGGTGTGACATCAGTGCGGTGAATAGGAAATTTTTTCGGAGGACGCGGGAGATGGTTTTGGATGATCCGAAAAATAATCCCTCAAATGAATAAAGGATTAAAGGATATAACATTTTTTTTTTTATAATTACAAATTTTTCTAATGGATTATAATTATAAAAATCTGGTGTGACTGGCGCACAGCACACAACTTTCTCTTACCTTCGGTAATCGAAAGTTGTGTACTGTGCTTGTCTCACCAGATTTTTTGTGTCGACATGTATTTAGTTTCCGACAGTACGGTACATTCGATTTTCCAGATGTAAAATTTATAAGTATGGCAAAATATTTATATTTTGTTACCATAGCAACCATAGGAGAAATTCCTATCTTTCCTATGAAGAACAAGAGTAAAGTGGTCTTCAGAAGATTTCAATCACAAAATGAGAATATACATTTTAAAGAGAATCTAAAAAATAATTGATTTTTGAATTTTAAAAAAAATCGTTGGAGCAAATTTTGAGAAAATCGAAAAAAACTGAAAAAGTGCATCAGTAAAGTACTAGTACTCTTTGGTCGATTTTGTTCAAAAGCTTCGTGTCACGTCCCATGGGGGTGCCTAACTTAAATATAAAATTTCAACTTGCTAGCTCTTTTTGTTCTTGAGATATTTTGTTCACAGACACACAGACACACACACAGACACACAGACAGACCATGTCGCGAAAACCACTTTTTGGATTCAGGGGACCTCAAAACGTGAAGATCCATCAAAATCTCGACATCGAATTTTTGACATGAAACCAATACTTTCTCTCTCTATATATTAACATATATATAGAGGTACGAAAAGTAAAATGAAATTTTTACATATTCCTAAACAAAATTATTTTATTTTTTTAATGGATGCAAAAAAAAATTTCTATAAATTTTTTCCAGTCATAAATGTTAATTATTATTAATTATAATAATTTTAAAAAATGTCTTGAGCTATCTCTCGGCTATTTTTTTATTTTAAACGTCTCTGTTCCCTTGAGTCTAAAAGTGTCATCTTTAGTAGACCACTTAGCTGATTAAATAAATTAGTCTCAAAGGGATATAATATACATATTATACAATTATTGTAGAAAATTAACAATAATGTTAAGTAATCTTCTTAGCGGAACTTTTGAAAGAAAGGTGAAGATCAATTATTTCCGGCAAATAAATCCTTAGACAGATAAAAGCCTATTCATTGGATCTATATACACTTTGTAAATTCTCTTTTATTTATTGGTCTATTCTCCTAAAGTTAGAAGATGAATAAGTAATTTTAACTTAACTTCTCGTAAAAGTTTATAAGTTAATCTTATTAGGTCACTACCTGTTTGAGAGGATTTTCTTCAAAAGTTATTAGATGTTGCGTAATTTTACTTGCCTGATGTCAATATAAAAATATGAAAACTTGGACAAACACTGATAAATGTGCAATAAAAATACTAGTATAGTAGGATCTATGGTAAATAAAATGCCCTTTTGGATTCAAAGCTTGTATTTGAATTAGCAGCCTATTCAAATTTAAAAATCTGGTATGAGAGGTCGCACAGCACACAACTTTCTCTTACCTAAAAATAAAAAGTAAAAAGAATGTTTGCAGAGGATATGAAAAAGATGATACGAAGGGAAGCAGAGAAAATCTCGCCCCAAGAAATAATCGTGACCCCTCTCCCACCCCCTACCACCCAACCAGCCTATCGTCCCCTGCTACTCCATCAGTTCCAAAGCCCCACCAACCACCCACATCATTACAATCACTTTCTACCTTCTAAATCAATGGATTGCCTATCTCTCCGTGCCGGAACGGTAAATTCAACAACCAAAATAAAGATTTCAATTGTGCGATCCTCAAAACCCTGTAAATTACCCCAAAAATCAAAAGACCACAACATCATTTATCCCTGAAATGTTAATATTTAATAATAGGGAACGTGGGGCAAGATGGGGAAGGTTGTTTTGTTTGGTTCATAGGCTTCATAATTACTGCGGTTAAGTCATAAAAAAAATATCATGTATTAGAACTCTACTAAGGTTTACAATAGCATAAAAACAATTTTATTAACGTTTTTGCAAATAACCTAATTTTTTTTTATCAAAGTGCCAAACTTCTTGCCCTATGGGGTGGGGCAAAACGGGTTCAATAATGCATGATGGTGTTAGTCTAATCATAGAGCGCAAAGATGCGTAGCATCGCGATCCTCATCTTCTTCACCTGCACATGAATTGTGAGCCCATTTGTTGTACTTCAAGCACTGGATCCATCCTTCAGTAGACTGAAAACATAAATATCCAAAATAAATACATTCAGCCTCTGAATCTTCTGTTGATTATTGTAAATGTTTCTTTTAATGCTTTTTGGTTTTTTTTCAATACAAACAGTTTTCTTTTTCTTCTTCTGTTTATTTTTCTGATCTATTTTCCCAGTTTTCTTAAACCCCCTCTTGCCCCTTGAAAATTTTCCCGTCCTTCCCCGGCGTCGCGTTTTTAAGTTATCAAGGTCGCCATTGTCGAATGGGATTTTTTTAATCAATCGTAAAATATGCAAACAAACCCTAAAAAACTACACTTTTCACTAGAATATATAGATGTAGTCATATATAAACGCAACTTACTTTATTTGAGCATCAAACAGGAACGATGCAAATAAACTTTCCAACAAAAATAAGCACTTTCACGAAAAAATCCCTTGCAAGACAAACTATTTACTCAAAATGGGTGACAATTTCATAGCAGCTTCTTATTTACTAGAACTATTATTTTCTATTATTTTATTCTATTAACTATTATTTTACCGTTTGCGGCTTGATTGCAGCACCAATAGAGCCAGTGGCTATGATACCCCATCTTACCTCGCTACTCCGTCTTGCCTGAGTGGAAAGAGAGGTCTTATGAAGTCCGTTAAAAAAAAAAAAAAAAAATATATTGTATATATTTAAAACAGTCCTAGGTGAGTGCAAGTTATTATTTAATAACAAATTAAAATATTAAAAATAAATAAATATAAAGAAATTTTATAAGTCTATTAAATAAGAATAAAGTGAAAAATTATTAATATGAAAAAAAAAGCCTGCAGCATAATTAGGATCAAGGAGTGAGGAGACGGAGTGCAAGCAAATGGAAAACGATTTGACGGCTGCGAGGGTGAATTGATTCTAATGAGGCAGGCGACTGACGGCTGTCGCAGGTGGTTGCCTCCCCCACCCCCTAACACCCGAATCGTCCCCTGCTACTCCATCAGTTCCAAAGCCCCACCAACCACCCACATCATTACAATCACTTTCTACCTTCTAAATCAATGGATTGCCTATCCTTTTTGCAAGATTGAAATTCGATATTTTTACTTTCTTTATTTTTAGAATGGGTTAAATTTAAAATATAATAGAAAATCTTTTTTTTTAATTTAATTAATAAGCCCAGTGTCTCACAAAACGACCAACGTTCGAGTGTTCTATATTAAAATAATTTTCCATTAAAATTAAATTTACAAATTAAATATTCGACAATTACTTGTCATCATTTAGAATGAAATCACTTATGATGATGACAAGTAATTGTCAAAATACATATAAAGTGTTAATTTTAATTAATAAAATGAAACAAATAACCTAGTGGCTAATTTGTATATATAATTTTAATTTACAAAATGTTTCAACGAAAACCTACGGTCGAAAGTTTAAATCTTAATTTTCCATATCTAGGATTTGTACTTTATTTTAATAATCTTTGAATATAGAGTCTCATAGAAAGTAGCATGCTATTTTTAATTTTATTTATTTCTCACTATATGAAATTTGATTTCACTACAAAAGTCAAAGTTTTGGTTCATTTATTTGAAAAATATGTGGAATTTAGATCAAGTTTGCAAAATTATAGTTTAAAATAATTATCACTCATTGAGTAGTATATATTTATGTTAACTAATTCATTACTTATTTTAAGGTCAACGAATTATTCAAACTGAATTAATGAATGAACAAGATTGTTATATAAATAGAGCAAAATTATAGGGTTTATATTTAAATGATTTTCAATTATTCCATTCAATGATAAAATTAATCTAATCATTAATAAATCTAATTTTAAATTAATTTGATAATCTGACAAATTAATAAATTTCAAATGATTTAAAAAAAAAAAAAAAAAAATTAGAATTAGAAAATCAAAAACCAATTTTATTTTCATCTGCATGTAATATTGAGCAGCTAAAAGAGAATAAAAATAAAAATCCACGTTGAGAATAATTGATGAATGATTCCTGAGCAAACGAGCTTATCTTATCACGTCGGAAGGTAAAAAGCCAAGAGAGAGTAGATGGGATGGGGTATGGAATTGGAAGGAGGGAGAAAAGGGGGGCCGTCAGCCGAGGGCACTTTGGCCCAAGCAAGTAAGGCAAGGAGGCCAAGTTGCAGGCATCCGTCTCCCCCGTAACGTAAATCCCCCTTGTCGGGGATGGGACGGTGGAACTGTGGGACGACGACTAACCAAAGGGGCCAAGACCCAGGGGCGAAGCCGCCACCCCAAAGACTCGTCCAGAGCGGCATTTTAATAAACTGGCCAACGGCTCAAAGCGAAACCCAATTACATTGCCACTCACACCGATACGCGGACGGGGCTGTCTCGTGGGTCTTGTCCGAGCTCGGGAAACCCAACCCCAAAGTGACCCCAAGTCATCGGGAACATTGGAACGACCGGCAAGGATTAAGCCCCACCTGAGAGACGGAGACACTAACCAACCGAATAAAAAGGACATCGAGAGCAGAATAGAATGCCACTGGCAAGTCGTACAACTCGTAATGAAAAAGATTTCCTTCTTTTCCAATCATCCTTTTCTCTTTTTAGTCAATATACATATCACGGCTATTTTATTTCATGTAATACAATAATTGTACTTTTATTTAACAAAAATAATTTTATATTTTTTAAAGATTGTAGGTTTATTTTATTATACGGTACCTTTATATCAACTTAGCTAACCATGGCATTACCAGTAGGTATGGGCCTTCAAAAATATGTACGATCGCTTTATAGGGAATAATTAGAATAAAAAATTATTATTATTATAGTAATTCTATTTAAACTATTAGCCGTTGGCTCTAGTTGAAACATTAATTTAATTTTTTAAATTTTTCATTAAGTAATTCCAGCCACCATCATTCATACAGGTCAAAACGAAAGGTGGGACTTTTCTAATATCCATTTTATTATTTTATCAAACGCCACACACTAACCTGGGGATGACGTCACTCGTAGTATTTATCTTCTCTCATATGGCTTAAATTTTTCAGTTTTTTATTTATATTTTTTATTTTAATTTTAAGTTAGGAAGGGGGCGCTGTCCCCTCCCCCTTGCCCCACTCCCTCTGGATTCAACCATGCCATCATTATATGGTAATCTATTGACTTAAGTTTTTTTTATATATGCGCTTATTAATTAATTAAAATGGTAATATATGTGGAAATTTGTGCAATTTGAGTTGCCTATAATAATTTAAAGCAGAAATAAATAAAACTAAAATAAATTAAATTAATATACGAGTATAAATTCAATATTTAGTTAACGTTACTTAGATATACAGTATTTACAAAATTAGAGTGATTTTTTATTTTATTCATATACACATAAAATGTTTCATAACAAATTTTTTGAGTGTGGAAGGAAGGATACTGTTTTTTTCTTTTTTTTTTTTTATCTAAAAAGTCAACGTATATTAAATTACTCATGAAATTTTTTTGCCTTTGTTTTAAATTCATTACTCTATAGTCTTTATTTAAATAAGCTTAAACATTTCCTTAACGTAATTGATATATTCGAATCAGCTTATTCTCAGACATGTTCTCATTAAAAGATAAATTTACTTAATCCAGAATTGACAAGTTTAAAATTTCCATGAGCGATTGTTTTCCTTTGGGAATAATTACCAAATTAAATTTCTCTTGTTAATAGAAATAGCTAGACCATATCTGAATTATTCAAACTTTACACCCCAAATTAACTTATTGTATCCATATATAAAGTCCTTTTATTTTTGTTCTCTGTTATGCAAAATTTAGACCAAGAAGATTTTGAAATTGGATTATGTTAAATAAATATTCACACCAATTAGATTATAAATTTATAATATTAAAGGTGATCGATGAATACAGTATGTCTTGTTAGTCAATATGAAAAGCTTATTTTTAAATTTACTCTATTTTATGTTTTTTAAGAGAACCCTTTATAGAGATGGAATTCTCTGGGTCTAGGTAATTTTTTCGAATTTTTTATACAAACCTAATTTTAAATTTTTACTACATTTTGATAATATTTAAAGTATCGACCGTTGGCTTTCTTTTGTAAATTAAAATATACAAATAAAACACTAGGTTATTTGTTTCAAATTTAAATCAACATTTAATATCAATTATTCAATTGTTTAGTTGTAGAAATTGTAGCTCGATCTAGAGATATTCAGAAGCAATTAATCTAAATATTCATTATCTGGCTAGTCAATAAATAATTGCTTAATACGTATCAATGATTTGAGTATGCCTGTAAAAACAAAAACGAATTTAATCACACTCTGGTGTATAATAAGTTAGAAATTAATAAATTTTTCAGTTTCATAAATGGAAGAAAAGCGAGAAGAATTTATTTTTCTTGGGGATAAATTTTTCCATTTACATTTGTGGTCTCAAGAGAAGGGAAAATGCTCCAATTTTGGGGCACTTAATATTCAAGCATTTATTATTAACATTATTAATTGAAAATTTTAGAAATCTCATCTAGGTTAATTAACCAGAGATAGAGGTTAAGATTCATATTTTAGCTGACAGATGTCATGAGAAATAAAAAATATTTAAAGTAAATTAAACTATACTCAAATAAATAAAAAAAAAAAAATAATAAAATGAAAAGTATGATTCTTTTAAGGTGTCGGGATGCACCGATGACTATGGGGATTTCTTAATGAAGACAAGGAAATTAATATTAAAATTTAATTAAGCTAAATGTGATCAAAGTGATCAAAAATTTTAAAATAAATAATATTTTTTTTTTTTCGATTTCTTTATTTAATACGCCTTTCTTCATGCCCTATAATTTAAGAAACACTACGCTTTGTATTTTACGTCATTTATTCAAAGCGCTAGTCGTTTCTCTTAAAAAAAAGGCAGGTAACAGCCTAAAGTAGCCTATAAATAATATAATATATAGATATATAAAATCAGCATAAAAGCAATATTAATTAATTGAAAAAAAAATGTGATATTATTTTAAAAAATCAAAATACTATAGTTTCTGGACTTGAGTAAAGATATAGATCTTATCTCTTGATCAGGAACTTACTACCCGTTTTTTCTAAATTATTTTGGCTTCAAATTTATTTAGAAAAATAGGGACGAAAGAAGCTGAGAAAAGGCTAAGAAATAATTTTTAAAAAATTAAAATTACAGTATATAAAAAGTATATAAGAAGTTTTATCTGACAATGTGAATTTATATAGATTTAATTTTTTCTTAGTTAACATTTTCGCCTTTTTCTTCCTCCTCCTCCCTTAAGTTTATGAATAAATAAGAATATAATTATCCTATTTTCTAAAGAAATAGGTTGTTATTTTAAGATATTCTAATGATACCAACTCCGTTATATATATTTATAATAATTACTTCAAGTGTCGATGATAAATTTAGGTAATTATAGAGTCTAGGTCAAAATTTCCGATTTTCTAATTCCTTGATTCATCCTTCACGTTAAAGAAAAAGATATTTTTTAAGATAAATCTGATTTATTTAAATTCTTTAATTAGATTTTTCTTAAAGTTGTTCGGACATTAAAGCACTTAAACTGATTAAAAGCTAATTTTTTAATATGTTATTAATCACTATCAAATACGTATAAAATAAAATTTTGAAGCAGATCTGACACAGGGTTATCGTGTAATTAATTTTTAAAAAATTGAAATTTAACATGTAGCCTATGGGGAATAACGACGAAACGCACACATATTGAATTAAATAGGCATCTGTGCAACTGATACAAAAACAAAAAACTTACATTTTATTAATTCACTTCCGAGGAATATGTTAAAAATAAAATCAAAAGTTTCTGCCGACCGCTTTTAAAGATATTTTAACAAGAAAGTCAAAAAAATTCTCCAAAATGACAGTCGCCAATATTTAAAAATAAGGAAGCATCGAGAGTTAGACCAGCCTGGCAACGTCGCATAAAATACTTGATGTTAGTTACATATTTTTTTTCAATTTTAAGATACTTTTTCTCGCAAATCGTCCATTGTGTTTAAACTGATTTGCATTAAACATTGTAATATATTAAATAAAATAAAATTTAAGGCGTTTAAGATTTAAAATAGATAGCTGATGAATGCAATGTTGCCAGTTCTATATTACGTGAAAAACTGCTTAAGTCGAAAGTCATTCATTTATTATTTTTGGTAATTAAATTATTAACTTAATACAATTATAAACTATGATAGGTCACGACTAAATTATAATAAGGAATTTTGGCATTCAAATTTTTAATTTTATTTAAAAAAAAATTTAGATTCTATTATGACTTACGATGTACTATCCGAACAACCTTAATAAAAAAGTCATTTCTTAACAAAATAAAAACCTAATTTTGGCAGCCAATAATTAATTAATAATTAATAATAACAGTAATAGATCTTGCGCTCGTCAAGCGGGTCACAGAAAAATTATTTTTTGCAAAAGGCATTGTACTTACAGATGTAATTTTTCCCCCAGTGGCTTGCACAATAAAAACTCTTTAGGGGCTTTACAAAAATAAAACCAAATACACATTCTAAAAATGTTAACTTAGCTAATTGATTTAACAATTATTCGGATCCTGTATATATTGTAAGCTTATATATTTTTTATGAGAAAATATTTTATTACACTAACGAAATAATTAAAAATTCAATAATAATAAATTATTATTAATTATAAAATTTCAGGTATATTATCATATCAGATAATTAAAAAAAAAAATCTAAAGCAGACTTTTTTCCTTTTAAAGAAAATTTGAGTTTAATTTCATTTTGTTTCTGGCTTATTACAATATTTAATACCTCACTAGGAGATAATTTATTCACTTATAAAGAGCAATGGTGAGCGTCAGGGGTGTCGGAAAAGTAGTCGCTTTAGCGATCGCATTCATTAAAACCGAACAAGTTTTACTTTACAAACTAGCTTTCTAACTTTTAAACACAAGATACTGTTCAATACAAGAACAAGAATTTGGGCTAATATTAATTATACTAATGATGTAGACAACACCGCTATGCAAATTAAAAGGCGTGCGAGAGATTTGAGGAGTGTTGTTAAATTCGTTGATGTAAACAAAAGAATCTTCGCTCTTTTTATACGTACTAGTATATACAAAGAAGGGGAGTAAAAGAAAGAGAAACAGGATTCGAGTGACATCCCCTAAATTGCTTTTAAGAAAGCGTAATAGCAGGAAAGTAGCGTGACAAAAGACAAGCTCTTAATGGATGGTCTCGTAGGCGTGTCAAACAGGTACGAAATCCATGCTTACTGAGCAAATCGCCTCCACATGTTACCCACGTTCACATTTCACTATTGTGCTCGACAACACAAACACACTCGCTTGTTCTCATTTACTTCCTTTTAGTATGTCACATACTATAGAGTAAATGGCTTTTTGTTTCATAAATGACGAGCATAATATAAGTAATTAAATAGAACAGAAAGATTATATCATTCGCATATTCTAGGTAGAAATAAAAATTTATTTTTGTAACTTGTAATCGCTATCTTCTAGGCCACTTGATGGGATAATTATTTATTATTATTATTTTGAATTCCAATCTTCCTTTGTTCCCATGACCTCCCGTGATTGGAACAAGCTCCCTGCGTCTATCTTCCCCAAAACCTGCAATCTTCAGACTTTCAAGTCTAATCTCAACAGACATCTTCTCAGTTCCCGCAGTTAAGTTCCCCTTTTATGCTTCTCCTTTTGTTTCTATTTCCTTCCTGGCTGCATGTGACCACTGGTCATTATAGGTCCTCTGACCTTATGCACCCATTCCAAAAAAAAAAATTGAGAAAAATTAATAATAACATAGAGGAATAAAATGGAAAAATGAGTAAAAAAAAATTAAAAATTGAGTATGAAATTGTTAATAGTTAAGTTTTAAAATCTAAAAAAAATATATTTAATGTTACAATTGACAAATAAAATTACATATAATCTAATGAAATCAAAAAACTTTAATGTTAATTTTCTCAAATCTCGGTAGCTGGCGCTTGACACACTAAAGCGTAACAGGGTCCAAATAGGAGAGCCGCGAAGTGCGAACTTCTCCCACCCCCACATACACAAAGTCCAAGCCAAAAAAAAAAAAAACAATTTAAAATAAATTTATAAGAATCAACTATTAATAGTAATCTTCTTCTTCTTCTTCGCCTGTTGAAAAAATAGAAGGAAGGGACAGACATGCAAAGAACTGAAGAACTGCCAGTAGGGTAGCTCGTGGTCGCCATCCACGTACCCACAAGATGTGGGTCCCTGAGCACCAACTATTAATAGTAATAAGATAATTAAATTCAAGTAAGAAAATACAAGGTTTTTTGTTTCAATAATTTATTTATTAATATAAACACTTGATACATATTTCGACACAAGTTGTGTCATCTTCAGAAGTAAATCACATACCAATGTATAGACGTATTTATGTACAGTATGTAATTCACTTCTGAGGATGACACATTTTGTGTCGAAATACTTATCAAGTGTTTATATTAATAATTAAATTATTTAAACAAAAAATCTTGAGTTTTCTTGCATGAATTTAATTCTCAGGTTAAATACAATAACTCTGAATTTTGGAATAAATATAATATTGCAACCTCTAGGGGTTACAAAATTTCTACTAGTTCTCTCCAAAGCCAATCAAATATATCTAGGGGTAATTGACAGACAGACGGTTATTAGTGAATTATATAAGATTCGTTTATTTCCATAACCCACCAATACCCATAAACACAGTATGAAATTTAACGAGTTTCTAAAATAAACGATTAATATAATTATAGATTCCTATTAGGAAAAAAATAGAAAAAACAATTCATATATTTTAAATAATATACAGATAAGTTTGTTGGCCTCCGATAAGATAAAAATTGATAGAAAGCCCCTGGGGTAAACATTTAATTTTTAGAGAGAGAAAAAAATAATATGATATTATTAGCTAGAGAAAAGTGATAAAAAAAAGAAAAGTGAATTATGGTCATCAACAACAACACTTATTTATCATCTTAAATATCAGGGGAGTTAAGTTTCCTACATTATTTTTTTAATTTAGTAGTTTTGATTAAAAATATTTACACGCATTATACGTGAAATGCTTTAAATTAAATCCTCTTTACTTTTATGTCTGTTATAGGTTTCTTGTATCCCCTGAAATTATCTATTTGAGATCATTTTCATAAATCTGTATATTATTGTTCATATAGCAATAACAAAGGCTATTTTTTTGAGAGGTGTGAAATTTTTTAAAATATAATGGATTGATAAAATCATCATCATAGATCTTTGGAACTTAAGACCTGTGGTCATATGCAAGATCAAGAACATGAGAAAAAATAATAAGAATATCATATAAAGAATTTTTGAAACGTGGCATAGTTTGGACTTAAATGTATTTTCGAAAAATTTTACCCTTTTTTACAATATGGAAGTGAAAAATTACTTCCCAAGAATGAGTAAATTATGTTCTCAAGTAATTAAAAAAATTTCCAAAATTTCTCTAATATTCCTCAATTAAAAAACTTAATTTTTAAGATGGATAGATAATACTTAATATTTTGTGGGAAAAAAAAATGTAATAAAAAAAGTATTTTTTCGAATCTTGAGAAAGCGGGGAGGCTAATTTCTTTCTTTATCTCACTTATATCAATTCTTGCTTTATAATTTATTATTTAAAATAATCTAGAAAAAAATATTCTATTGATTTTGAAATGAATACGTTCTCTAATGAGAAATTAAATTTTACACTCTTATATGAGATATGGCATAGAGTTACTCTGAGACTGATTATAAAAAAATAAAGTTTATAGGTTAAAATAATAATTCTTAAAAGAAATGAAATTATAAAAATAAATTTAATTAATTTTTTTGTCACGAAGCATAAAACATTAAGACAAGAAGATGGCGAAAGCGATTTCCATTTGGCAAGGCTTTGATGAGAGGCTTTCACTAAGAAAGGTGGGTCGTGGCGTATGAGTGGCCAGTGAACTTTGTCTCTGCACTTAACTCTTAAAATTTAAAAGACTTTTTATGATTTCCGATATTGACAATGTCACTATCTTGAATCTCTCGACAATGGAGGGGACTCATTTAATTTATAACTTTGATCAGTGTTTGTATGTATTTTGATATGGATATTATGTTTGTATTAATTTTTAATAGCTTGAAAGTGGATTACCAAAAGCCGGCAAATAAAAAAAATATGGTGTGGCTGGTGGCGCAGGACACAAATTTCTCTTCGATAACTGAAAGTTGTGTTCTGTGCTTGTCACACCAGATTGATTGTGTCGACATACAGTATATTTAGTATTCAAGATGTGAAATGTCCCGGAGAGCCTGGCAACGGAGAAGTCTAAAAATCACAATCGAGATGCGAAGTTCGTGATTGGTGACCCAGAGTGATCAGCGTATGGAACATCCTCTGGTAGCCATAATCTAAAAATATTTATTAAATATAATTTATACCCCTAAATGTTCTCAGTAGCGGAAAAGGGGTTTGGATTTTTTTTATAAGGTATTGGTCTTTCTCAGCCACCAGGCCCACACCTCTCAGTAGTTCCTGGGTTACCCAGTCGGAATTATCCCCAATTTTTAAGGCACTTAGCCCGCCTCAAATTTGCCCCTTTGTGTCTCTGGGGTGAGAATTTCTTCCACTTTCCTACCCTAAGAGAATACTTCAGCAATGAGGAATTATTTTCAGCAAGCTGGATTCGAACCCGAGTTGTGTTGCGACTCAGATCCGTAACCCATAGTTTAGGAGGCTTAGCCACTTGCCTCATCGCGGCAAAGGTGTAAAAAATATGTAAAATATATAAACAGAAAAATACAGTATTTATATTTTGGGGAATTACCATGTCAACGCATTTCTCCTATCTTGCCGATAACGAACAATTCTGAGGGCAAAATGAGAATATTAATTTTAAAGAGCATCTAAAAAATAATTGATATTTGAATTTTAATCAAAATCGTAAGAGCGAATTTTGAGAAAACCAAAAAAAAACTGAAAAAGTACATTAGTAAAGTACTAGTACTCTTAGGCCGATTTTGTTCAAAAGCTTCGTGTCAGGGGGGATTCCTAAATAAATCCTCAAAGACCCTAATTGCCTCAAAGGCTTTCAAATCTTTTCATCAAGGAAACTTTTTATTCTTGCTTATTTTCAATGTAAAGAAAATGAATAGTGACAACATAATTCATATTCAAGAGCGCTATTTAGAAAAAAAAAAGAAATTAACTTCTTTAGAAATAGGATAAAATTTCTATTAAATAAAATTATGTTATTAAAAAAAAAATCTTTATTAAAGGAAAAGTTAAAAAAAAATAATATGCGAAATAAAATATAAATTTTTTAATATACGTAAATCAAGATATTTAAATGGAATTAAGAGGATTTACATTTAAGGTAATTTAGATTCATGACAAGTGCTCCTTTTCTCGCTCTGGTGAATTTTCAATTCGTGGTTAATATTTATAATTTAAAACAAAATTTTAATTATTTGCATTTGTTATTAGAAGGTATGAAAAGAGAATATTTTAGGGGAGGAAGAAACCTAAGAATCTAATCAAAATTTAAAAATTAATTAGAGGTAAGTAAGTAGAGTATCATAATAGTCCGAAGCTAATTATTTATTCCACTTTAAAGTGGAATAAATAATTAAATAATAAATAATTCTTAATTAGGGTCCGACCGAAACAAGATTTTCAGCCGAAACCGAATATTCGGCCTCAACCTTAGTTTCGGCCGAAACCGTAACCGAAACCGAAACTTGTCTTTCCTATAAAAAAATTTATATTTTTTTTTTTTTTGAAATTTTTTCCCCTCCGTGAAAATCATTTTACCTTTTTTTTAGGGAGACAAAATTTTTTTCTCCTTACCAAGGGCAAATCATTTGACCTTTTTTTTTTAAGACTCAAGTTTCGGCTACTTTTTGGCCGAAACCGAAACTACGGCCGAAACCATGATTTTTGGCCGAAACTGGCCGAAACCGTAACCGAAACCGAATATTCGGTCGGTTCCTATTCTTAATATTAAAAATTTATAATAGTTTTAATTAGGAACCGACCGAATATTCGGTTTCGGTTACGGTTTCGGCCAGTTTCGGCCAAAAATCCTGGTTTCGGCCTTAGTTTCGGTTTCGGCCAAAAAGTAGCCGAAACTCGGCCGGCCGAAACTAGAGTCTGAAAAAATGGGATGAGACTCGCATGCCAAAAAAAAGGTCAAATAATTTGCACTTGAGTGAGAAAAAATTAGTCTCCCTAAAAAAAGGTAAAATGATTTTCACGGGAGGGAAAAAAATTCAAAAAAAAGGTAAAATAAAAAAAAATTCTATAGGAAATACAAGTTTCGGTTTCGGTTACGGTTTCGGCCGAAACTAAGGTTGAGGCCGAATAGGTGTTCGGTTTCGGCTGAAAATCTTTTTTCGGTCGGACCCTAGTTTTAATCATAGATAACGTACCACAAATCAATTGTATTCCCTAAAACAGTGATATAGGCCTACTAATATCCAATCACTTGCAATTTAAAATTTCGAGGACCATTAACATAATTTTAACAGTGAGTGATTTCAATAAAAAATAATTTGGAAATAATCATACAAACTATTTTTCTTCAAAGGCAAGTGGAAGTACACAAACACACACACACACACACACACACACACACACACACACACACACACACACACACACACACACACACACACACACACACACACAACACACACACACACACACACACACACACAACTGCTGCCCTAGAAAGTATGCCATTAATTATCAATTTTATTCAAAGTAAACTTTTCTCCATTACACATAAGCAGTTACAGCATGTGACCTCAAATGATTACACCCCTCTATATTGATAATTTTTCCACATAATAAATAATAATAATTTTATTAAATAGCTAGACCTATAGAGTTCTGGCTCAATTTTTTGTTCAGTTTTCTCGTGTGTGGTCCTTTAACGAAAGGGCCTTTCCTTCGCCTTGAAGGTATTTCTTAGACACCTCACTCTTCGTTAAGGCGGAACCCAGAGAAACCCAATCCAACAACAAATGTTTTCTCCTGTTCATTCTTGTCCTTGGTTAATTTTTCATGCTCAAGGTTACAAATTCTTTTTTCATTTTCTTTATGCAGACCTTTATGATCCAGCGAACCCAATCGTAATTTAATTTTTTTTTTTTTTTCAACTTTTTGGGGAAAACGACCTTTTTCTTTTAAAAATTTTTATATAAGTAACTGAATAACCTCCCTCTTATTAGAAAAAAAAATAAATAAATGTGAAACACCTACTCTCTAGGTTGCTTACGTAATATTGAATGACCTTATGTTAATATTTTTTCTCAAAGTTGTTTTTTTTTTTTTTAGATCTTTTTCGGCATCTGAGGACATTTAGACTTGGTCGTTTTTTGTTAAAATTAATTGTTAGTCAATATACAACAATTTGAATAAATTTGTTTCGCTCGAATTGACACCCAGCACAATAGATGGGTCTGTGCATACAGAGAACAAGAAAATAATTTTTTTATTATGAGAAAAATGATTTATTAAAAAATAAAGTAATTATTTTTATTGATTTTAATTAAATATTAATTAATAATAATAATAAATAATATAATATTTAATTATAAGTATAAGAAAAAAAAATCAATATACCGCGTGACCTCAAACCAACATTTTACAAGTGTTTTTGAAAACAAAAAGAAAACATCTCTTTAAAAGAATTTAACGATTAATTTCTAAAATACTAATAATCGCTTTCGAGTCACACTCCAGTGTATTTAAGAAAAATGTCTGCTGCCTTGTCATTTGTAAAATATTATACGATACTACATTATAAAATATTTAGAATTATCAAACTAATAATTAAGAAATAATCTAAAGGTAGAGGATTAGCTTCTGGTGCTAAAGGCCGAGGGTTCGCATCCTGTCCCAGGAGAAAAAAATATATTAAATACTAATCAATGGAAATAAATAGCGACGGGTCTAAATAGCATCAGATCCCGAAAAAGATCTTAAACAAGTTTTAATAAGAGAAAGTAAAAAAAAATTAAGAAGTAAATTTTTCATATCTGTGTAGCAGTGAAGTTTTTTTTTAGGTAGGCCTATATATTTTTTTAATAAATAATTAAAAAAAAAAAATTTTTAATAAGTTACTTTATTTTGTATTATTATTATTATTAGCCTGTAGCCTTCCAGATTTTAATACTCTAAAAAAAAGTCGAAATAGTAGACAATTTATTTTAACCTAGTTAACTTCAGAGTATATTAGACTTAGGTATATAAAACCTGGAATAATATTTTTCAAATTATGGTGTAAAAAAAGAATAAATTCTTAAAGTTGAAAAACAAGCACGAACAAACTTCTTTCTTATATATATCTTATAAATAATTAAAATATTTATAAATATGCAGTAAACATATAACTTTAGAATAATTATTGCGAGTGGTTTTGATGAGTTGATGAGCTTAAAAAAGTTTTTTCTAAATTGAAGTTATAATGATCTTTGTTTCAAATAGAGCTCCTGTAGACAGACTCGGGTCATTAAAAGGCGTTCTGGTTCCAAGTGAGAGCCGTTAAAGAACGAGCATCAAACGTCAGGAATAAACTCTTGGTCGTGGTGGAGCTAAACAAAGTGTCGTCGACGAGGGCACGTTCTGTCCCCAAGGGATACCCAAAGTTGCCCGTCGGAGCGGTCATTCGGTAACCCAGAGCAGGGACACCTGAGACCTGGAGGCCAAAAAGAAAATCCCCCCTCGTCGTCTCACACTCTCTTAAACACCTTCTAGAGGAAAAGAAACTTACCTTTGACTCAGGGGAACAGGAAATTAATTATGATTTCGAATGTGAAAGTGAAATGTGTCGCCATTACAAACAAATTATTTCATTAAAAAAAAAATTATTATATAAATAAAGATTATTTAAAAACAGGATTTTGATTATTATTGCAAAATTAATTTACAGCAATATCAGAGTGGAGAGGAGCAGAAAAAGGCATGTTCCCTCCCTTTTGAACGTGAAAAAAAAATTCTCATGGACGCTAAATTTTAGTCAATTCTAGACAAAAGGTCATGATATCGAATTTGTGAGTGTGAATGAGAAAAAAGTGTGAATGTTTAAAAAAAAAAAAAAAAAAAAGTGGCAAAGCCCATGGCAAATTTTAGGGGCGTTTGTGAAAAAACTTATTTATATTATACTAATAAATTTAATAGAAACACTCCAACTGAAAAGTATTTGATGTTGAAAAGATATAGGTAATGAAACTTCCAACGGCGAGTCAGGGTGTTTCTCACTGTTATGGTGGTTGAAGGGGGGGAGGGGGGGGGGGACAAGAGCCCACTGCCTAGGGACGGCAAATGCCTAAATCCACCCCTGATTTAAGATCTTTTTCGGAAACTATGGCCAATTAGACCTTGTATTTAAATTGATTGGTTAAGTTAATTTAGAGAGGCTGTATATCTAAGGAGTAAATTTTATATTTCTTTATATACCTAGTCAAATATAAAAGGGTTTGGTAAATCATTCTTTTAATATTTTACATTTCCAGTTAACAAGGCCTTGTTCTTGACATTATTTTTTTTCGTAAATTAAGAAAGAGAGAAAATAAGTTAAGAATAAATTAAAAATAACCTTGAATTGAAAAAGAAAATACCTTTCTCGTTTTTTTAATACTTCTTCTTGATTAAAATATTAATGTTTAATAGTTTGAAATTTAAGATAAAATTTTAATTTATCAACGGGAATGAATGTTTTAAATATTGATAAAATCTAACTAAAATTTACGCTTTAAGAAGATCCGACATTATTAATTCATTTGGAAAAGATTAATTTTAGATTTTTTTTTTCTCATGGACATAATTTTTTTTTCTTGACTTTAAGATCATAGCCTTCGAGTTTGTTGTTCAACAATATTTTTTTTACGAGTATTAAAATGTTTCAAAGAGAAACTGTGTTTAATTTAGTGAACACTTTGTTTAATATTAATATTGGAATGAATTCATTATACCCAAATGGAATACAGGACAAACTACTTATCATGTCTATTTTAAGGGGTGAACTCTTACATTCCCAAAGCGCCAATGTGAAGGTACACAAATAAAAATTGTATTTAAAATTATAACTTTTTCTTTGTCTATACTAACATGACTATATTATAATTTTCTATTGAGAGATTTAATTATTTTATTATTAGAATTAATTGGCTTTAATTTTTTAATAGAAGAGATACTGAATGCTTGCAAAATATTTTGAGCCTCCCAATTTAGGGATTTGGGGACCTGAGTATTTTCCTGGACTCCCCATAATGTCCCTAATAAAAGTGAAAAATTCCATTTGGAAACTTCAATGGGAACATATATATGGACGATGTTGTGCACGAAGGAACCAAGCGCCATTAACCTATACTAGAGATAGGGGGCATTTCATTTGCACAATTGTAAATAAACCCAATAGAAATGACTTTTTTCTTATTTTATACAAAAAAGTGAACAGAGTAATAATGTTGTGATTTAAATAAAATTGTTTCAAATGCTTTAATTAATAGTATTTTTTATGAAATATGTCCTAAAAAAATTTATATTTAATGTTACTTGCACAATTGACAAGAAAAATTATATATAATCCAATGTAGACAAAAAACTTTATTGTTGATTTTCTCAAAACTCGATGTTTGGTTTTTGACACACCATTGCATAACAGGGTCCATATAAGCTTAATGTGAATTTTATTGATTACTCAGAAAATTTTTTCGGAATGCAGACACTTGTCATTCACATCCTCAACTCAATATGAAAATTTAAAAAAATATAAAATATTTTTTATAATTTCTAAGATCATTTAAAATTTTAACACTATTTCTCTTTATTTATTTATTTTTTTGAGATGCTTTTTTGGAGGAGAGGATTTGAATCCCACCTGGTTACAGTCCCGGATTAAAAAATAAACAAGCAGCATAGAATCAGGAGTGTGAAAAGGATGTTAAAAATATAAAACTTGTTTTTTTTTTATTCTTGAATAAAAAAGATGAATTAATCACTTTAAGAATAATTTATTTTCTATGGAATGAAAGGTTTTAATCTAATTCTACATTTTAAAAAGAATTGTTTTATTTTATAAACAATTAATCATTATTTGTGTGAGAATATAAAATTAGGAACAATTATTTATATCTGTTTAAAAAAGGCATTTATTTTTCCTTTTCATTTATCTTTTTATTTTCGTATTGCGCATTGGATTACATTTTAATATGTGGTTCTTAGAAGATTAGTAGAGAAAGCAGTGCGGTGAGTGAACTTCGAAAGACTTTCGCTCTGACCCGGACTCGAACCTTCTACCTTTCTTCTTCACAGACTCCGACCTCGATTCTCAAACACGTCATCTTCTAAAGATTTAGTCACTCCTTGAATTTCTCAGATGTTTATGGGATTTCTTTTGAGTCATCTTAGATTATTGAACTATGTCCGGAAATATTTATATTTGAATAATATTTCCTGATCCTTTAAGGGAAAACTTTCAACTGTTTTACCTCGATTTATTTTTAAAATCTGATTTGTAATTGCCAGTTTTTACTTTTTTTTAATTTATAGACCATCAAATTTGCCAAAACGTACAATGAAATATGTACAAAAATCAAGTTTAATTTGGCTTTTAAAACAATAGATTTATATGATAAAGAAAAATAGCCAAGATTTTTAATTAGTACATATAATATTCAAATGTCCTTTCAGATATCAACAAATTTTTACTTTTCTAATTTCTAGCCCTCGAAGCTTGGTGTAGGGGTTAGCGTGCTAACCTCATATACCAAAGGTCGCTGGTTCGTACCCCAGGCAGTCCGATGATTTTATTTAAGCCAATTGGATACCAAATGGCTTAAATAAGAATGCCTGGACCTCCCAATATATGTATATTAATCAATAACGGATATCGTAAATGTCTTATATGGCCTGAGTTGCCGAAAAGACAGCGTGAATATGTGTGTGAGTGTGAATAAGAAAAAAGTGTGAGTGTTTAAAAAAAAAAAATTCTAAAAGAAATAAAACTGCAAAACTTTTAGCCTATACTAATTTTCTTCAAAATATTTATTTATAATTATTTTAGATTAATGTGTACAGTATCCAGAAAGTTTTTTCTCTAAAAGGGAGGGGGGGGGTTGCTCAGGTGATAACCTCACCCTAACAGAATTGTATAAAGAATATATACATTTTTTACTTTCTCTTATCTCTATATACGTATGTTAATATTAGAAAGAGAAAGTATTGGATTCATGTCAAAAATTCGATGCCGAGATTTTGATGGATATGCACGTTTTGAGGTCCCCTGAATCCAAAAAAGTGGTTTTCGCGACATGGTCTGTCTGTATTGTATTTGGGGGAGGGAATTTTGGTGGGGTTGGACTGCCATATCCCCCCTGGCTAGGACTTTGTTATAAGAAGATGAGTAAAAGCTAAAATTATAAGTTTAAAACATGTACCAGATGAGGACGGTGCACATTATCATGCACCCATCGTTTCCGTCACATTGCGATTCCAGTAACCCGTCTCTGGTTTCATATTATCAAACACGAAACGTTTTCAGTTTGATTCAGAGAAGAAAAGGAAAGTAAGAAGATATGCAACCAAGGTTAAAAAAAAAAAGAAAAAGGAAGAAGGATACTGGATTTTATTAAGAATTGATAGATGATGATGATGCAAAATATTATAGAAGTTTTAGAATGAGCAGGATACAAATTAGATGTGTGTTTAACATTAAATAAAATATTTATTTAAGAAAAGTGAGTTGTTAGTTTTGTACTAGGAGTCAGCCAGGTGTTCGGATTCCGTCCTATGTGACAAAAATTTATTTTTATGGCTACCAATCAATTGAAATAAATAGGATCGGCCTTAAATGTTGAAACAAATTTAAATATCTATTTAAGAAAAGAAACATTATATTAATTTCCAGTAAAACAAGATTTCAATAGCCTACGTTCAAACATCCAACGAGTATTGTGCGAAATCGGAACGAAAACGTTAAGGGCCTGATACTATCCGTATGAATTTAATCATATTTATTTTTCGAGACCGAAACGTTACGTGCCTAAAACGATACTTGGATGAAAATATAGTAGGACCTTAAACTCTACTATATTTTATAGAAAATGTTCCCCTTAAAAATACTTTTTAATAGGCCTACCCCTTGAAATGACTTATTTACATATTGATACATAAATTACTTTATATTGATAGCTATATTGTTTCATCCTAAATATAATATATACACATATCCTAAAAATGGAATTAAAATATGAATTATTCATAAAACGTCTTTATTATTATTTTTTTAAAATATATTTAAATTTAATTTTGATGTTTTTTTCATGGCTCGAAATATTATTTCAATTGAAAATATTAATTAAGAGTAGAAGAAAAACTAAAAGCAAAAAAAAAAATAACCTATTAATGCTTTTAGTGTATATTCCAATCAATTCAATTGCATACTCAGAGATGAGTTCATCCTCAAACTAAAGCATCAATAACTATTTTACAGCGTTTGAGAAAGAAGACCCCTTAAAGGGTAGTAAACAGTTTCAAAAGACAATGTAATTAAAAAAAAATATTTATAGAAGTCCTATATCGTAAAAAAGTGAAAAAAATTGTGATTTGAAACAAAAGTGGTTGAAAAACACGAGTTCAAGTAGGAAGGGTTGGTGTAAATAGCATTCCAATAAAAATTTCTAAGCGTTCATCTTGTTTTGATGATTTTCCAAACAATTAATGATTTATAAATTATTGATGAGGAGCGATTAGCTGAGGGGATGAAGCAGTTAAGCTTAAGTTGAAGACAACTCAAATTCAAATCCACCTCATGGGAAAAATTTTCAAATAGTATTAATATATTGTGGTCCAGCCACATTTATTTTTACTAACTGATTTAAACAAATATTCGAACTGCCTGAGGCAGGGCCAGATCTAGGGGGTGGGCAGTGGGGGCATGTGCCCCGGGCGGAAAAATAGCAAAAGTGGCTCACAAAAACAAAATGAAATTAGAAGGTGCGGATTTAGTCATTTGCCGCCTCTAGGCAGTGAACTCTTTTGCCGCTCCCTCCCCTTCAACCACCCCAACACTGAGAAATACACTAACACACCGGTGGGCTGGCTTACTTATACCTTTTCATCAACATCAAATACTTTTCTATTTAAAAAAAAAATTATAGGTATGTAAATAAGCAGTTTTTTCTCAAATTTCAGGCCCGTGCCTAGTTCGCCTCTTCATAAATACGACCCTGGAAATTAATTATTAAGAAACATTTGACAAGTGAACATATCGCAATCAAAGGTATCCAAGAAATTAACAAATTCTACTTAACTATGTTATGCATAATTTAAAAAATATATTCGTATTTCAAATTCCCACCCCCTCTAAAAAACAAGAATTCGTGATGGATGTATGGTTAGGTCCGTGGTGCCAGGGCCTAGGGCGGCAAAATTTTAGAGCCAAATAAAATATAAGATTCCAATTTAAAGAAAGTTTAAAATTTTAAAATCAATTTAATTACAGTGACAGTGCGGGAGAAGGGAGGAGGCGGCGAATTATAATATTAGTAAGGAGGGGGAGGGGGCAAATTAAATTTTGCTCCTTCTAACAAAGCTTCTAGTTCCGCCCCTGGTCTGGGGATTAGGAATTTGAACCCACTCTCCTTCTTGACTTTTGAGAATATCAATAACGGCATTTGTCACTATCTCTAATCTCTAACGGAGAGGGGCGGGGGTGTAATAAAATATATAAAATATATATTAACAATATAAAAAAAATTTTTATATGATCGAACAATTTTTTTTTGTTTTAACTTGTAGTAAATAGACAAATAATAAGTCTCTGTCTGCATTATGTTAATTTTACCCAGAGATATAACTTAGTTTCATCTTATAAAATGGATTCCAAAGTACTGTATAACACTAATTATAAAATTCGTTAAAATTTATTTAACTCCGAAACAATTAAGAGGTATGCATTTTTTTCATTTTACATGCTCTCTGCAAAATTAATGCGGGGCATCTTCAATGTTTTCGAATGAGATGAAAAAAATATAAATCCATCAATTTATATATTGAATTAAAATGAACTAATTTAAATAAGAATGGCATATTTATATTCGAAAGATAAAAATTCTAATATATTCATTTTATTTGAGCGATGTATTATTAAATGCTCTATAAAATCTTCATTATTTTTAAAGAGAATAATGCTAAGAAAACTTTTATAAGTGTAAATTATCCTAAGAGAGAGCATATTAAAAAAAAAAATACTTAATCAATAACGCGAATCCATTTAAAAAGATGAATGAAACATTTAATTTGATTAAATTACATCTGATAAATCTTTATTACTTTAAAGAAATGAAAAATTTATTCTAAATAAGGTTACTGAAAACTTTTCACGTAGAGCAACGTTTCGCAACCTTTTCACTCTTGTGGAACTCTTGTGACAATGAACAAATTCTAGGGAATCCCCCAACGTTTATGCAACAATATTTTTTCATAATGGAAAAACTAAAAATGAAAAAACAGCTACAAATTTTACATTAATATTTATTATAAATATATTAATATTAAAATATTGAATGAAAAACACCTCAAAAATAATCAATCAAGAATGGGTCTGGTTTGAAGGACAATTATAATTACTTTGGTAATAAAAAATTACGTATATTAAACAATAAGCAATAAGATCACACTTAAATATTCATTAATCTCTGCCTCAATCTGAAGGTTACCCCTTTGTCTTCCAATCAAGAAGTCAATACATGGGCTTTCATTCATATAAATAAATATTTATTAACTATCAAGTAATATGAAGAGGAACTTCGAGTAATGTGAGCTCTTTAGTTTGATTCAACTCTTGTCTTGTTAAATAGATACTTATCCCTTTAGGGATTTGATAGATCTTTGGTTATTAGTATGATTAATTACTCTTGATTCTGACATCACTTGAAGGGGACATTTGATAATCTTATTTTTTAAAACACTTATAAATTTTTGATAGTTGGTCCTCCAACAAAAAATCTAGTGTGACTGATCGCACAGCACACAAGTGTTCTGTGCATATTATTTAGTTTTCGCCGATATATTAAAATTCAAGATGTAAAATTTATAAACATGGACAATATTTATATTTTGTTTCCACGACAACCATTTCCTATCTTTCCTATGAAGTAAAGTATACTTCAAACAATTTCGAGAGCAAAATGTGTTTTGAAGAGCATCATAAAAATAATTGATTTTTGAATTTGAATGAAAATCGTTAGAGCGAATTCTCAGAAAATCGAAAAAAACTGAAAAAGTACATCAGTAAAGTACTAGTACTCTTTGGCCGATTTTGTTCAAAAGCTTGATGTCACGTCCCATGTGGGTAGCAAACTTAAATATACAATTTCGTTCTTGAGATATTTTGTTCACAGTCAGTCAGACAGACACACAGACAGACCAAGTGGCGAAAACCACTTTTTACTTACTCTTACCTATATATGCTAATATATAGAGAGGAAGTATTGGATTCATGTCAAAAATTCGATGTCGAGATTTTGATGGATATTGATGTCCTCTAAACCCAAAAGTGATTTTCACGACATGATCTGTCTGTTTGTGTATGTGTGTCTATCTTGGAAAGATCTGTCTGTCATAGGAAAGATAGGAGAAATTATTGCTATGGTAACAAAATATAGGGGAGTGAGGGGTAATGGCGCTCACCCCTGTAACTCTGTCAAAATAAAACTTAGCAAATCGCCACGGAGCGTGAAATGCAAGGGGAGGGGGGTTTCTAACGGGCAACAATGCAAAAGAACAGTCAGCTTGCGTCATGTGACCGTGAAGTGAGTTTCTTCGTTTGCGGCCGCACTGATCTAATTTTCGGTGTCGTGTTTTTTTGTCGATAAGTCCAAAATTTTAATGCTTATTAAATTTTTAATTTTACTTTTCTGACAATAAAACTATTCTATTCTGTGATAATGTAATCAATTTTTAACAATTGCAAATGATTTTTTTTAAATTTCAAATTAATTATAAAACTACCGTTTGGGGTAATACCGCTCATCTGAGCGCCATTACCCCTTAGAAAGTTTTTCAGACTGTGAAGATGGAGAGCAGCTTTGTGACGATGACAGTGATGATGAATTGAAATGTGGATGATGAAAATTATAACAAAAGTATTATTTGCGAAGAAATTGGAAAAATTAACGAGTTGCGGTATCGCTGACTGTGGGCTCATGCTATGTGTTCAGTGTGGGATTCGCCAGATGGATATATCTGTGATTTATGTGTCCAAAAATAAAATATTTCTATTTCTAATTTGTGTTACCTCTAATAATAGTAATTATTTTATATTTTAATTATAATAATTGAAGTTGATTTGACATCGAACACTTTACTCTATTTGTTATATTGAAAAAGGCTAATCTTACGTCCAAATGGGAATAATTGATGCTAATTTGTGATTGTAGACTTTACTTTTATTGTATAAGATTGATCTCATAAATATTTCTTTAATTAAAATGTATCTTACATGTTATATTCCAAAAAACATGTTTGAGCGTTATTACCCCATGCCCTGAGCGGCATTACCCAAAGCCAGGGGCAATGCCGCTCAAACATGTTTTTTTAATATTGTTTCCCTACTACTAATAGGGCAAAGATATATGCTTTTGGTGTTAAATTGTTGATTACTCGATAATTAAAGACTTTGTTACCCATCTTAAATTGGAATTATAATAAATGATTTAAAAGATACACCATGTTTTCCTTAAGTGAACGCCATTCCCCCTCTCTCCCCTAAATATTTTCCCATACTTATAAATTTTACATCTTGAAATTCGAATGTGTCGTACTGTCGGGAACTAAATATATGTCGACACAAAAAATCTGGTGTGACAAGCACAGAACACAACTTTCGATTAGTGAAGGTAAGAGAAAGTTGTGTGCAGGGATCAGTCACACCAGATTTTTAGATTCAGGGAACCTCAAAACGTGTATATCCATCAAAATCTCGACACCGAATTTTTGACATGAATCCAATACTTTCTCTCTATATATATATTACATATATTAATATATATAGGTAAGAGAAAATAAAAACAGAATTTTATTTATATTATTTTTTAATTAAAATCTATGAAAAATGTAGTTTTTAAAAAGATAATAATAGAATGCAAAAAATTAATTTTTAAATTGAAAGGCGAGGGAGAGAGAGAAGCAAACAGCAGAGACGGGACATTTAATTGGCTTAATCCTCTTTTATCGTCAAGTCCGCTCTAGTGGTAGACCTCTGTTGACAGAGCATCTTGCGCACGTGCCTATCCCGGCTTCCAAGGGCTTCCCGAAAATCATGTAGACCACTTACACATATAAACACAGACATACTCATAGCCTACATTCTCTATGTTTATGATCTCTATATATTATCATCCTTGATGAGAATCTATCTTGTTAAAGCTCTGCCTGGTAAAGAAATGACAATTAAAAAAAAAAAAAATTCCCAGTTCATAATTCTTTTTAAATGAATCGTTTTTATTTTTCACTGGGATTATAGCTATATTGTTAAAAAACTAACGATGTCACTGGAATCAGATTCTAAATGGATGTCAACTATTTCATTTCTAACCTGATTAATATAGAAAATAATTTTAAGAGAATTATTAAAATTTGCAAAACAACTTGTAGAAAGTTTATTTAAAAAAAATATGCTGGAAGTAGGAATTAGTAGAAGATTCAAATATCTGATGGTATATGAGCCATATTATCGGTAGACCATTTTAGAAGCTAAAATGACAGACTAAATAGAGTGATAAATTGTGAGTGACCATCTAAAGCAATTTAGATAGCCCGTCCTTATTTAATTCAAATGATTAGCTACCAATTCAATTGAAATTACTTGGGACGGTCGCAAATTCCTGAGTCCTATCACAAGAGGCGAATATTCTACACTAGGGACTCATTTCGATTTTTGAAGGCACGGACTATTTGTTTATAAATTCTACCTTCAAAATAAATATCCTCTCTCTCACCTCCCCCTTCGTGACCGAAAGAATAGTAACAATGTCAATATTTATTTCATTAACAGTCAAGAAGTGTTGGTTTGGATCCACGGGAATCCAATGAATATTTTTTTAAATCAATTAGACAACAATTGGTATAAATACTGTATGGATCTGGATTACATAAAGCGAAATTAACATAAATAAGTAGAGGCAAAAATGCCGGAATGACTAAAATAAAAAATACAATAGTCAAATGATATTATATTAACACCATAAATTCATAGTACCTCGGTGGTTAGTTCAACTAAAGATTAAAGTGAGAGAAAAGATAATGAAGTAATATCTAATTATATAAATCTCCGTTTCGCGGCTTACCTACGCGATGTATATAATATCTTAAATATTATATATAATTTCTTATTTAGAAAAGATAATGTTTTTTGAAAGACTACAGTTTTTACATGCTACAAGACTAAATAATAAATTCAGATGTTTGATGACCATAGCTAAGGTCATCAAACATCTGTATGTATTAAAAATCTCTTCCACCTAAATAATAAATAAAAAAAAAAAAAGAGAGAATGAACAACATGAAGGAAATCAAGGCAAGTAAGAGTAGATACATGGTCCTACCTACCCAGGATTTGATCAGGCCTGGGGTGTCGAAAATGATGTAGGAATAATTTCAATGAAAAAATAAACCAAATAATAAAATCATTTTTTTTTCTTCCATCCTCCTTTTTCTTTTCTTATTTATCAGAATATAAAAGTTCATATATGATTAGAAACTTTCAATAAATATTTAAATTTTTTTCAGAACTTTTCGTTGCCAATGTAGAATATTTTTTTAAATGCATTTATAAAATTTCGTCTATACAGTAACATAAAGATATTTCTACTATTATTAGGCATAATTAGAATGCATTTTTGAATAGTTGAATTTATTTGAGTGATATTCTATTTTAATTAAATAATAAAATACAATAGATATTATGCTTGTTATTTTTGGATACTAGTTATGTTTCATCTCGTTTATTTAATGTATTCTATAAATATAATACATATACATGGGTGACTTATTTAAAATAATTTATTTATTAATATTCACTGAGTTTCATTTCAAAAATGGAATATTTTAAAGAGATATTTATAGATAGGATCTATATAGAAACGCTTTGGTTCTTTTTGAAAAATCGTACTCTGTGGTAGAAAAATGTGTAGAAAAATAAAATAGCTATAAAATCCATTAATTAAGAAAGACATTTTTTATTGTTTAAAAAATTACGATAAAAGTTATGTATACCGTATAAACGACCTCTACTATATTAAATTGATTGCCAACAATTTGAAACTGTTTTTAAAATAAATTAATCAAAATAATTGACACACTCAGGGACTCACATCTAGTGAAGATGTAAATGTCATCAACGAGTTGCCCGAGCTAGGGCTGGCATTTATTCTCTTCTCTATATATCAGTCTTCTTCCCTTTTTGTTGATCGTTAAACTCCCAAAACAAATTTCATTTTTATACAAAATATATTATAGTCTATCTATATATATACGCATTAATGCGTGCGCCTGCATGTTTATATTTTTTTGTCCTAGTTACGAAGTTTAATTCACTAGCGTGTAGTTATTTTAATTTAACTATGCGTTGTCACACCTCTTTAAAAAAATAATATAGGATGAATTAAGTATTTTCTTAATAAGAATTTGTTTACTAAAATATTTTTATTTAATTTCAAGTCATTATTATTTTTTCTTTAAATGCATTTATATGAATTTTACAAAAATAATTAATCCAAGAAATTTTTTAACTCAAGGATCATAATAAGCAATAATAAGGAATGATATATAGTATTGTCCCTGAAAACCTCCTATTATCTTCTATTATTTTCGTTTAAAGTGATAATAATTATTTTAATAGTTAGTTTTCAGGGATATATATCATTCCCATTAAGAAATTGACATCAACCGAGACAAAAGTCTTTAACTCATCCTTGTAAAGTCACGTAATCAGGAAAAATTATAATAATCTAAAATGAAATAAAAATTATTTTTATTCTTCTTCTTTCTTTGCCTTATTCCATGATTTGGCATTTAAAGTAGATACGGCCGAAAGAGGGAAAGGGAGAGAAATTAAATAGGCTATCTAGAGTGCTCTCCAAAGAGAAAAAAAGAAAGTGAAAATGGAATTTGCCTATAAATTTCTGTTTAAAAGAGTCAAATTAATTGATAATTTTTTTTTTTTTTTTTTTTGGATCTCAATATAAAGTACTCGAATTTGAAAGTTGGTGGTTGGCCTTGGAAACTTGGCCCATTTGATTTACAAGTTGAAATAATAACGGTAAATTTATAAATGATTCTTTGCTCCATTAAATCGTACAAAGATTTAATTTAAAAAAAAATTAAAATTTTCTTAGATCTAAGAAAAAAAGTTTGCCTATATAAGAGTTATTTAAGAAAATTTTAATTGAAATTTATCTATATATGAAAAGTACTCTTCTTAACTTAATAATAAATTATATAAAGAGTTAATTATAAATGATGATATTTTATTGCTAAAAAAAGTTAGACTTAAGAAGACTTTGTTAAGAATTAAATTATAGGGCTAGTGATCTTTACTCAGGGGCCCACACCTTGAGGGTACGTGGATGGCGACCACGACCTGCCCGAGCTGGGACAGGCAGTCCTTTGAATGTCTGTCTCTTCCTTCCTCTTTTTAACAGGCGTCAGACCGTACAACGGACAGGCCTATCCTATTTCTTCCGGTGTCAAAAACCCATGATAGGGTTGAAGGGAGAAAGTGAGGTCCGCCGACCCCGCATCGAGAGGACAGAAGAAGATCTTTGCAAGTTAACAAATTTTCCTATTGATTATTTTTTTCATTTTTGTGCAGTGCTATAGAGAGGGGGGACAGGGCGGATAAATCTCCAGGGCCGGGCTCTCACAGGGGGCCCGAATACTATACTTCAACCATAAATTTCTTTTGAAAAAAAATTAAATTATTTTTAATCCAACTTTAAATGTTTCAAGTAAAAAAATATTAAAATTTTTGCTCTGAAGGGGTCCGGGCCTTCAAGAAATAAAATATTTAAAAATATTTTTTTTTTTCATCTGAAGATTCGAATTAAAATTAATTTTTTTTTTAAAGTTGTGGTAGAGGATAATAAAATAGAGGCCCGGGCCTGGCAGGCTCTCGGCGGCCCTTCTAGCTATTTAATTATAAAATTTAAGAAACCACGATTAATAGACTTTGCTAAAAACAACCTTTCGGATATTATTCAATAAAAATTACATTTTTGTAATGGTTAAACTGTTAATGATATTTCTTTAAGGCAAATATTAAGATTACTAGTAAATAAAGAATTAATCTAAAAAAATCATGTTTTCGGTTTAAGTCGTCCTACATGAGATAAAAATTACACATAATTATCTTGTATAACAACGATGATGATGATGCAATAAATTTGACACGAAATGTTCAATATTCACTAAGCATTCTTTATTTTTTGCCTGCTCATGACTATTTTCGTATTTTATCATATCAACAGCCACTTGATCCAATATATCTTGTTAGAATTCTACATATTCTTATGTAGGCGATTTACAAAATAATTATCCAACAGATCAGATTTAGGTTTATTCGATTTACTGTGTTAATATTAGTCACTTTTAAATATAAACTAAAAACCTTTATTTTTGATATTTTAAGGCTTATAAAATGAACTAAATTGAAAATAATATGTTAGTAATACATTAATAAATTGATTGATTGATTGATGATGAAAATATTTACAGTATTTGATTATATTGACAAATAAAAAGTAGGAAGTGTATTTGTCTATTTTTGCATATTGTTATAATTAGTTATTTTAGTCTTCTAAAACTTACGAAAAAAAAAATTTCGAAAAAAGTAATCGGGTTTTTATTAATTCAATTAAAGTCTTGAAATCGTGTGGAAATTATCTTTATAGAAGATTGATAAAAATAAACAAAAAAATAAGATAATATAGTATTTTATAAATTAAAATTAATTTATTTTACATGATCTAAGAGTCAGTTATTAGTTGTTCTTCTGAGAGATGAATATTTTGTTAAACCCTTTTCGGGTTCTGCGGCCATTTAGGGATTAGAATTTATATTTAATAAATTTAAAAAACATAGAACCGATGGTTACCGGGGGACGTTCCAAACTCTGATTGCTCGGGATCACCAATCCCGGACTTTCGCCGCGCTTGGCATCGCTTAACCGCAACGATTGTGCTGACTGTGGTCCTTCTCCGCTGCCAGGCACCCCAGCAGAGAAGAATTATGTAAATTATTTTCCCCAACGATTAATTTAATTAACAACGAAGCAAAAAAAAAAAGGTAAAAAAAAATCAATAAAAAAGAAATAAATCGTATTATTTTATAAATTTTAAAAGGTTTAGATACTATTTAAAATTTAATAGCTTGTTATGAATGAAAATAAAATGAACCAAAACGTGGATAATACAGAAACCAGAGTAAGTTTTATAATAATAAATTGACAGGAGAACATGCGTTGGAAAATTTTTTTTTTGTTAAATTGACATTTGAAAGGTTATGCAGCATTGAGGCATTGGTTAGAATATTTGAATTTGTTATAGAAATGAATAGCTATAGTTATAGAATTCTTAAGGGAGATTTTTATAAATTTCAAGATAAATAAATATTCGTCAACTATTGGATATGAGTAATATAAGCAGGTCTATTGACGAGTGACAAATTTGTGAGTATGTTTAAAATTTGATTGACTAATAATTAAGATTATCATGAAATGTGTAGTTTCTTTCAGGTATAGTATATGCTGGAATATGGTGGAAACTAAAGGAATTGTCGGAAGAAAAATCAAACCACCAATTCATAGCAGAGACAATATATTGGCCTCCATCCTGTCGTTTCGGCCAAAAGTATGCCTTCATCAGAACCATATCTGTCTGAAATTCATGACAATTTGTTCGTAATAGGAAGAGGTTTAAAGCCAAATAAAAAGAGTCTCTATTATTAAATAAACTCTTTAATCCGGACGTTTCGGCATAGAATTACTCCGCCATCATCAGCCTTCCAAGCTAAAAGTCATCAAACATTCACATAACATTACATTATTATAACATGGCAATTACATTACATTCATGACAATTTTTCACAATTTTCTATTATTACTATTATAACTGATTATAATAATTTATTTTCGTTTTCAGTGTTTTTAGTTATAATAGAAAATTGTATATGTGAAAAATTGTCTTGAATTTTAGACAGATATGGTTCTGATGAAGGCCTACTTTTGGCCGAAACGAGGGGACATTTTGATGTTCGAAGTGGGGGACTCTTTGATTAAACCGTATATGGACCCTGTTACGCATTAGTGTGTCAAGCGCCAGCTACCGAGTTTTGAGAAAATTAACATTAAAGTTTTTTGTTTTCATTGGATTATATATAATTTTTTTTGTGCAAGTAACATTAAATATAAATTTTTTTAGGACATATTTCATAAAAAATACTATTAATTATAGCATTTGAATCATTATTCCGTGCTTAACTCAATTTTTAATTTTTTTTTGGCGCTTGACACACTATTGCATAACAGGGTCCATATTTTGTAGGACAAATATTTTTTTTTTCAATAATGTTAATAATATTCTTAAGATTAAATGAAAAAAACCCATAAATAATAATAAATTTTTGAGAATCGTCAAATTGAAATATTACATCCCTGCTACTCCTGTTAGCTACCACAATCAAGAATTGTTGTAAGAGGAAAAATTACTCGTCTCATCAAAATGAAGCTACTCACAGAAAATTAGCTTGATAGTAATAACTTGTAAAAATGGGCCTGAGATCTTGGTCTATATACCAAGGATCGCGGGGTCGAATCCCAGGCAGTCCGATGATTTTATTTAAGCCATTTGGATTCCAAATGGCTTAAATAAGAAATCCTGGACCCCCAATAGATATATTAATAACACACGAGTATCGCTAAAAGTCTTAAATGGCCTAAGTTGCCGAAAAGACTCTGTGAATGTGTGTGTGAATGTGAGTAGGAAAAAAGTGGGATTGTTTAAAAAAAAAAAAAAAAAAAAAGAGAGAAGGATATTTTTTCAAGAGAAATGAGAGGATCTTTATATTTCCTTACAAGCCAGAATAGATATTTACATTAATTGTCTGAAACAAACTGTCTGAAAAATTTCGGGATATGTATGATAAAGAAAAAGTGAGGATCCACTGCGCCTAGCAATGATTAATAATGAAATTAAAAAAATATTACATCACTTGCTGAATAAAATTGTACAACTCAAAAATTCCCAATTTTTGACTTTTTGTGTAACGTTAGTCCTAAAATGACTATTAATATATTCTAATCGAACATTTACTTTTTTAAGAAGCGCTTATCAACGACCAACCACAGATTCTCATGCATTTATTTTTTTCGAATATCTTTTTGAGTCGTATCACACCAAACATTTAATCAGATTTCCGTTGTTAGGGAAGACAAGCAATTCTGCCTAATCTCATTTATAAATCTGTCGATTCTGAATTTATGTTTAATATAAACCCAAGTAAATGTGGTTAATATTACTCTCTGAAACTGACAATTACAATATGATATTCCTTTTAGAGGAATTCTATTACCGAATTTAAGATCGGCGTGATTCGATACTAACAATACCTCAGAAACTATATAATGATTTAAATCAATATTATATAACTAATTTTTCGAGTTTTGAATTAAAAAATAAAAGTGTTAAATCAAATATAAGTTTAGGGTTGAAATTATCAATAAAACAAATTTCATTTTTTATTTATTTAAATTAACAAATCATTAATTCAAGAGAGCTATTGATTTATTGATCATATTCCTACTAACAAAAATGACTTAAAATTCGCTCTAACATTTTTAGTAAAATTCATAAATCAATTATTTTTTAGAAAGTTTATACACATCTTGCTTCAAAATTGTTTGGAGCCCACTTTACTCATGTACTTAATATAAAAAATAGTTACCATGGTAACACAATATACAGTGGGCCTCGTTTAACGAGCAGAACTCGTTCCAGAATCATGATCGTAAAGCGAAATAGAAATACTTCTTATGAGGACAAAACGGGTCAATGCATATTTTCAGAAGATGTGTTTTTATGATCTTAATTGCAATTGTTCACCACTGATTTTGTGATCAATTTATCAGTTTATACAAATTTTGACTATCATTCCCATAATAAATAAATTCAAAGCAAAAAAACATTAGGGTCCCGGTTTTGTCCGACTTTCCCCGACTATAGCGAACAGTAAACAGGGTGGCCCACGGTGAATTGCCGATTTGTTGATGAAATAGAAA
The DNA here is from genome assembly GCA_023213315.1 of Euborellia annulipes. Lineage (NCBI taxonomy): Eukaryota > Metazoa > Arthropoda > Insecta > Dermaptera > Anisolabididae > Euborellia > Euborellia annulipes. The sequence continues at coordinate 59,532 of JAKCPI010007625.1, forward strand.
AATAATGAACAATTAGAAACTTAAATTTTTTTTTTTTTTACTTATCAATGTTTTTTTTACTTATCAATGTTGGACAATAATGGAAGTTTCTAATTACATTGTTTTAAACAATGTATCTGGTAAATGTTTACCTCCACAATCTACACACTGCTGCAGTCGTTTTCTGAAATTCATAAGCACTCTTTCAAGCATGTCTTCTGGTATTCTTACAATTTCAGCCTCAATATTGTTCTGTAGGTCTTCCAGGGTCTTGGGACTGTTGCAATACACCTTCGACTTCTGATAACCCCAAAGAAAAAAATCGCATGGGGTTAACATTTTTTAGTAATTAGAAACTCCCATAATGCCCGCGGGCTTGGTGTATGGGTTAGCGTGCTGGCCTTGTATACTAAGGGTTGCAGGTTCGGATCCCAGGCAGCCTGATGATTTTATTTAAGCCATTTGGATACCAAATATATATATTATTTATATAACGGTTATCGTCAAAGTCTTATATGACCTAAGTGGCCTAAGTTGCCACTGTGTGAATGGGTGTGTCAGTGTGAATGAGAAAAAAAGTGTGAGTGTTTTTTATATAAAAAAAACTTCCATGATTGTCCAATATGAGAAAAATAAAAACGTAAGTTTCTAAGTGTTCATTATTTTTTTAATTTCATTTCCAAATCAGCAATTTACCTTGCGCCACCCTGTATATTGTTTCAGACAATTTTATTTTTACTTTTAACATTTGATATCCAAATGATTTAAATAAATATTCATAGGCTAGAACCCGGACTCCTAATCTTTTAAGATTATCTTTATTGTCGAAGTCACTATCTTTAATCTCGCCCCATGGAATGGGAGTTAAGGTTTCGACAGTAACTGTATAGTGCTGAGTTAACATATGTAGATAAAAATATACAAACAGCTAAAAAATGAATATCGAGATTGGTTTCAAAAAATATCTAATTACAGATAATTTTTACTTTCTCTTACCTCTATATATATGTTAATATATATAGAGAGAGAAAGTATTGGATTCATGTCAAAAATTCGATGTCGAGATTTTGATGGATATACACGTTTTGAGGTCCCCTGAATCCAAAAAAGTGGTTTTCGCGACATGGTCTGTCTGTCTGTCTGTCTGTGTGTCTGTGTGTCTGTGAACAAAATATCTCAAGAACGAAAAGAGCTAGGAAGTTGAAATTTTATATTTAAGTTAGGCACCCCCATGGGACGTGACACGAAGCTTTTGAACAAAATCGACCGAAAAGTACTAGTACTTTACTGATGCACTTTTTCAGTTTTTTTCGATTTTCTCAAAATTTGCTCCAACGATTTTTTTTAAAATTCAAAAATCAATTATTTTTTAGATTCTCTATAAAATGTATATTCTCATTTTGTGATTGAAATCTTCTGAAGACCACTTTACTCTTGTACTCCATAGAAAAGATAGGAGAAATGGTTGCCATGGAAACAAAATATAAATATTTTCCCATACTTAAAAATTTTACATCTTGAATTCAATCGTACCCTATGGTCGGAAACTAAATACATGTCGACACAAAAAATCTGGTGTGACAGCACAGAACACAACTTTCGATTACCGAAGGTAAGAGAAAGTTGTGTGCTGTGCGCCAGTCACACCAGATTTTTTTTTAGATAAGTCTTCATTCAAATAGGCTACCACTAGTTGAATTTAAGGAATTAGAGAATTTTTCTGCTTTTATTTAACTTAATGGTCTCTATATTTAACCTTCTCAACAGCGTTGAAATATTTATCTCGTATATAAATTGAATTTAAAAATTTTCATTTTCTAGTCTATCTTTTAGAAAAATAAAGCTTTTTGATAGTTTTTTAAGCAAGCCAATTTAATCGCCGGTGTATTCTTGAGAGATTAGTTAGCGCAGGGTTGGAATGCTCTGTCCTTGTCCCTCTCTCCTCCCTCTCTGTCTCACGCATGCCACGAGCCCAGAAGCGCGGCGGCGTGGCGCTCAGTTGCCACTCGCCGCTCCGGCAGCGCACATACTCCTAAGTCTCTCTCTCTCACTCCGAACCTGGTTCCCAATTTAAATTAAATTAAAATATCTACTGAGAAAACCACGAGCAACATATTCTACCTAATTATGCGTCAACCAATGTGGACACACGCGTTTTTTGCACTAGTGCTTTTTGTAGCTTCACTTGACGCCGCTGATAATAACAATAACAATGTTAATCAACAGAAACCAATACCGGCAAATAATAAAGATAGCGGTGATAAAGTGGAAGCATTAAAAATTGAAGTCCTTTATAAACCAGACGAATGTGAAAATAAATCCAAGAAAGGAGATCAACTCACAATGCACTATAAAGGAACTCTCGTGGATGGGACACAATTTGACTCCAGGTGAGTTTTTAATTATATTCTATTAAACCTTTTTTTACTTTCTCTTAGCCTATATATGAATATATAGAGAGAGAAAGTATTGCGATCATGTCAAAAATTCGATGTCGAGATTTTGATGGATATACATGTTTTGAGGTCCCCTGAGTCCAAAAAAGTGGGTCCCGCAAATTGGTCTGTGCGTGTGTGTGTGTGTGTGTGTGTGTGCGTGTGTGCGTGTGTGTGGACAGATTTTTAGCATGAAGGAATTGAGCTACCGGATTGAAATTGTATATTTAACTTAGGTACCTTCCCACACGCTCAAAATAAGCTTTTGAACAAAATCGGCCAAAAAGTACTAGTACTTTACTGATGTACTTTTTCAGTTTTTTTCGATTTTCTCAAAATTCCCTCCAAGGATTTTTTTTAAAATTCATAAATGAACTATTTTTTAGATGCTCTTTAAAATGTATATTCTCATTTTGCCGTTGAAATCTTCTGAAGACCACTTTACTCTTGTTCTTCATAGGAAAGATAGAAATGGTTGCCATGGTAACGGAATTTAAATCTTTTTCTTTTTTATTAGATTAAAAATCAATTATTATTTAAATTCCCATTTTTTTTTAATTTATTTGTGTCTTTAATTGTTTCAAAGAAAACATATATGTCTCTCTCTCCTTGCAAACATTATCGTCTCTCTCTACTCTTTTTAAATTCCCTTTCCACCTCATCTTCGCATAGGAACAATGTTAATTTCCTATAGGGATTTGTATGTTAATTTCGATTCAAAAGGGGGTCCCCTTTGGAACTTTTTAGGCATTTAAAATTTTTTTTTTCCAATTCTTATGAAATTTTGTATTTATTTACGATTCTATATTGTGTATAAAATGTCCAAATATGAGATTAAAATTTTGACAAATAACCATAGTTTATTTGAAGCAGTCAACAATTAAAATGCAAGTTTGAAACTAAGGTGCTATCGGAAACTAAATATATCTCGACACAAAAAATCTGGTGTGACCAGCACAGTGCGCAACTTTCTCTTACCGAAGGGTAAGAGAAAGTTGTGTGCTGTGCGCCAGTCACACCAGATTTTTTTTTTGTACCACGTCTTGAGTTGCTCTCAAGCGGTAAAATATATTTCCAACATTTATGTTCTCGCCTGCGTGTAACTTGACGTGGATTTTGCCTTTATCTCGTTCTCTCTCTCTTTTCTCTCTCGGTTTTCCTCTCGTGGTCCATTTAAGCGAGCCGTCACTAAAATAGCTTGTCTCGCGCCAAATTTAAAGCTTAAAAAATCTGTCTTGTACGTGATTGTTTTAAAAATGATTATTTTCTCGAATTCGAATAAAAAAAAAAATACAATTCCCTTGATATTTTAATCCGAAAGTAGAGAACATTTCATTTTATTAATATTTATTTTATTTATTAACATACAGCCTATTAATTGATAAGGTGAGATTAAATTATCTTTTTTGAAACAAACTCGATTTTAAATACAGATAATCAAATCTAGCATAGAATGGTAAAAGGGAATACTTAGGCTTACTATTTTTTTTTCAACTCTTTATCTAATCTTTATTTAAAATTATATAATAAATAAAAACTATTAGAAGCTTTCACCGAAACGTTGTATCATAAACAAATAAAAACAAAAGTTTAGAAACTTTATCAGTATTTAAAAAACAACAAAAATGTATTTAATTATGTTCTAGAATTAGTAGAGTACTGAAGAAGTAATCGAGAAATATTAATATGGGGGCGAATATTGAAAATAATTTTTTTTTTAATTTAGTTAAATTTTTTACCATATAAAAAAATTTGATACATTCCTGTAAAAAGTCTGAGCTAAAGAATTTCTAGAAATTTCTTTTTTTTTTATAATTTACATATAAAAACAAGTGATGTAACGATATTTAACCTTGAACAATAAAAAAATCTGTTCTCGAATTTATAAAAGAAACCGAAAATTACCTAAGAAAAAGGTAGGACGTTTTGGGGCATAAAGGAATAATTATAGTGGGCTTTTTATTAAAAAAAAAAAAAAAAAGAACGGAAGGGCAGACCGATTTAGTAAACAGAATTTGGTAGAAAAATGAAAATTTTTCCCAGAAAAACATGGGAATTATTTTTGAGCATTTGATGTAATGTACAATTCATATAAATATGAAAAATTGAACCGAGTAGATAATTAGCGAATTTTAATTTATTGAATTCTTCCATTAACATTTGATGAGTTTTCATATTTTGACTCTTAACGGGAAGCTACTTGATAAAAACGAATCTTTAGTAAGCCAGTCTGAAAGTAGTTTTTTCTTTTTTTAGTTTTGATTAAATTTTTTTGTAAACATTTTTTCAAATCCCTTTCCTGCTTGATGATATGGAATAAGCCTTTGTTCGTAAACAAAAGATCTCTATCGGAGCCTGAATAGAAATAAGCATTCTTATAAAAAAAAAAAGAAAAAACTATATAGTAAATGCCTACATGTATTGAAATAAAAATATATTTTAACTCTATCAATATTATTTAGTAGAAAATATATTCTTAAAATGACCCATTTTTACTTTATCTTACCCTATATATATTTTTTTTCAATATAGTTCAGGGTTAAAAAAAACTATTTTTTAAATTAATCAACCCCAAATCATGGCAATTAAAAATATTTTAAGGATAGAAATTTCCTATTATATTATAGATTAAGCTTAACAAAAGTTATTAACATGAAATGAAACCAATTGTATATAAATATACTTCTATTTTATTTGAGGTATGGAGGCTTTGGACAATCCTTTTGGGCTTAGGGCTCGTAAAAAGATTGAGAGCTGTACAATTCTTTTTTTTTTTAAGAGAACAATCATTTTTTCCGTCCTAAAAATCGATACAAATAAACAAAAATGATCATTTTCAAAAGTATGTCATCTTCAGTCTTAATACAAATATTGTAATTATAATCATAAGTAATACAAATACAGTATTTGTATTATTTATGAAGATGACACACTGAATGTTGGTACACGTATAAATTGTTTAAACTAAAAATAATATATTGAAACATATAAACTTGCGTTTTTAATTTAATTTACCTCATTAAATATTATATTTATACTCATTTTTTAATTAATATTCAGGGCTTGTAATAAGGGGATCGGGATGTTCTATAACTATTTATATATTTATTTTATTATTTTCAAGTCTTTTCGGCATCTTAGGCTATATAGTCCTTTAGTATTCTTATTACGATATATTTGATCCATGCACATTTTGTTATATACTAGTATTTATTAAAAATTGAACTTAGGAGACCTCTCGTCGACCCTTTAATTAAATGAAATTTTAAATTTTTTTATGGTGCATTCACCTATGACTTTAAAGTTAAATTATACCCTTTTTTTGGAGATCTAAAAAATTATATTTTCTGTAGGTTTAATTGATATATGATATGCTTTACTTTTTTTTCCTGGTGGCATTTCAGTCTGCACAAAATTATCTTTATTTTATCAATAATCTATAAAAAAATAAAAATAATATTAATTAATTCACAATCGTAATATCTATTAAAATCTTTTTATATAATTCGCCAATATCCGTCTGTCCGTCTGTCTGTCTGTCACGCTCTGTTTGACCAACTTCCCGTTGGAATTTTTAAACGAAATTTTATATACCTAAAGAAGGTTATTAATTTCTAAGTTACGATCTTTTTTAACCCTTTTCGGGTACTGAGGCCATTTAGGCATAACTTTATTATATAAGTAGTTTAATATATATTATCGATGGCTAGCGGGGGAGGTTCAACACGCTGATGGCTCGGGGTCACCAATCCCGAGCTTTCGCCGCGCTTGGCATCACTTAAGTTACGATTTCTCAATGTATAGAGAAATATTTATATATTCTTTGCATTTATGTATTCTATGAATGAAAACAAATCCTCTAAGAATGCCTGGACCCCAAATATATATATATTGTTAAATAACGGTTATCATAAAAAGTCTTATTTGGCCTAAGTTGTCGAAAAGACTCTGGGAATGGGAAAAAAGTGTGTGTTAAAAAAAAGGCGAGGGTCCGCCCCTGGAGGGTCTGAGTCAGCTGGCGAGGGGTCCAGGGGGGACGAAGCCCCTCGGCTAAGCGAGAAGGCGGGTGGGGCGGTTAGTATTTTAAATTTCATTTAGTTTTTTTTTTATTTTTAAAATACTAAAACATTTAGAAAAAATAAAACTAACTTTAATTATATAATTTAATTTCTTGAAAACGTAAATTAGAGATGACTTTCTTGACTAGGGATCTTTAAGAGAAATAAAGATAGAAAGAAAGGAGCGAGCGGTGTGGTTATCAAAGCGAGCTCTCGGTGAAGCAAGCGACGATCATCGGTGTCTGTGAAAGCGCATTGGGGAAAGAAATGCGCTGCTGCGTGAGAGTTCAACTTCACCCCGAGGATAGATAATGAGTGATGGTGAATGAGACCCTAATGAGCGGGCTCTCAGCTCATCTCTTTCTCTCTGGGACCTCCTAAGTGTCCTCTAAATTGCCAAAAGAGAGAGAGAGTTGCCGACGTAATCAATGGACGCCTTCAAATGGGGAATTATATAAATTTTATTTAAATTAAACGATTCGCTTTTAAATGATACACTTTCATTTAGTAAATCCTTTTGAATACTAGGGTGGTTATTTTTATTATTCAAAATATGTTCTTTTAAAATTTCTAATAAATTAGGCCCCCAAATTTCACGTCGTTCGGATCATGATTAGAGTTCCGCATTGAATTGATTGGGACGGCAAGTGATGTTGATGAAGAGCTTTACCTCTGCACTAGGGGGTTGACTGATTTCAATGATTAGAATGAATCTATTCTTCCTGTTCATGGGCGTAGCCAGGGGGAGGCAGGGGGGGGGCCGTTGCCCCCCCTGGCTGGTCCTAAAAATTAAAAAAAAACAAGCAAATATATATTTTTCCCATTGGGAATTTCTTTTTAACACCCCAATCCACTACATTAATTTAATTTTTTTTTATTTAAATAAATAATTAATAATCTATGTATATATTAATTGCAACCCCCCTCTCGCCCTAACGAGGGGTTGGCCCCCCCCCCCTAACAAGAAGTCTGGCTACGCCCATGTTCCTGTTTATTTTTCTCTTTCGGCTGCTGCGGCAGACCATTTAGAAGTCATTTTCTATAGCTGGACCTTGATTATTATATTTGCACGCATATATACACCTCAATGAAGAATAGAAATGGCTGTGGTTGAATAAGGAACGCAATGAACAATGCAGCCAGTAGAAATAAAAAACTTTATTATTTCGTCTTTAATATTTCGTCCACGTTTCGGGAACGAAATAATTGTCACAAAATAGATGGCAAATTTTATAATGTATAACAACAAATCGCACATTGTGCATAGTATTTAACAAAATTAACAGTTGTATGAGGTATTTGATAGGCTGTTAAGGTGTGCAACAGCTTCAAACACCGACCAAGATTGAATCCATTATAACACCTTAATATAATATAATATAATATAATATAAAAAATAATATATAACACCTTATATAATTAATACCTCATACATCTGTTAATTTTGTTAAATACTATGATCAATGTGCGTTTTGTTGTTATACATTATAAAATTTGCCATCTATTTTGTGACAATTATTTCGTTCCCGAAACGTGGACGAAATATTAAAGACGAAATAATAAAGTCGTCGTTGTGTATACATTATAAAATTTGCCATCCATTTTACGACAATTATTTTGTCTTGAAGATGACAGCGAAAAGTTCCCGAAACGTCGACGAAATACTATAAAGGTTTTTCATTTCTGCTGGTTGCCCTGCTCATTGCGTTTTTTATTCAATATTTACACCTGTATTTACCTATTTAAAATTAATAACTATACAGTATATAAATAAAAAATACTGTTCAATAAAATTAATGTATCTATTCGAATTTGTATAAAAATTGTAAAAATGCTTTGTGCATATTAAGTCAAAAAATTGAACCAAATTGAACAAAATGTAAATGTAGGCCAAATGTCCAGACAGGCAGAAAAATGTTCATAAATTACTTTAAGTTATGATTAAAGTAATAAACTAAAATTTATTTATAATTGGATAAAGATACTACCAACTAAAAAAATTTTAATTTGAAAGAACTTATCAATGTTTTAAAAAATTAATAAATAACACTTATAACAAGACTCGATTTTCTCTGCTACCTTGCTCTATAGTTATGAAAATATCAATATATCCTTTCAAACCCGATTTAAAGTTTCAAAAATTTTATATTATCAAAAGAAGAGAGCCCAAAAGTCAATATAGACTATAGATTTACAAAACATTGAATGCTTAGTTTATTTTTTTTAAAGGGCTTTTTAAATGAAGTGTACAGAGTCAGAAGGGGTTAATATGTACCGATACTGGGGGACGTTCCACTGTACCACCCACCCAAGGCTTCGCCATGCTTTGGCATTGCTTCTTCCTATTAATAGATTTGAAATGAAATGATAAATATTTACACGAATATCCATCAATTTATTTTGGTTTATTTAATTTATAAATCTTTTGACATAATAAGCCTCTTTAGAATGATTAATTTATAAACATTTAAAAAATCAGTTATGTCAATTTCATGGGTGGGAATGAAGAAAAACGCATTGCTGTTGTTATGTTGGGCGGATCCTCGGATCGGTGGTCCTTGTTTCTGGAGGAAACAAATTGCCGGTTTTGACAAATTTTAAAATCATAATTTTCATTCTGGAAATTTCCTTATCAAATGAATGAAATATTTGTTCCGGAACTAATAAAAGACATCATGCAAAGCTACGACATTGTCCTCTTTTTGCATTCACTTTCTACGATGAATTTCTTTTTGTTTTCGTAACTATGATATTTTGTCAACTCTTTAGTCATATGACACATAGGGAGTCAGATTTCAATCAAATTGGATATTAAATTTTACATATCTAAATAAAGATTAATTTGATTTATGATAATAAATCCATTAAACACGCTTGTATTTATATTCTTTAAATTATATCATAAATGCAATCAATTGTAATTAATTTTATAAAAAAAAAAAATTTATAATAATTAGATTTCTTTTTGGATAATCAATAATTTTAAAAACAATTCTCATGAAAGCAAGTAATCGATAGGACTTTTTAAATATAATAATATTGTAAAATGAATACATATTGTATTCAATTTATGCTTATAATTAAGTAGTGTTTAGAGCAGGGCCCGATCCAGGGGGGAGCAGTGGGTGCATGTGCCCCGGGCGGCAGATATCAGGGGGCGGCAATTAAAGAGATTTACTAAAAAAAGATGCGGCAATTAAAGAGATTTACTAAAAAAAGATAAAATGATATGAATTTTGTATAGCAAATTTTAAGGAGGGGGCAAATTAAATTTTGCCCCCCCCCCCCTTAAAAATCTCCTAGTTCCGGCCCTGGTTTAGAGTCAATATGGACTGAGACTATTTAAAAAAAAAAAAAGAAAATTAGGAAAATTCATACATCTTTTCGACTTAGAACGTGTATTTCCTTTAAGATATCGATTCAAATTTTTGACTCGATCACAATACTTTCTATATTTAAACAAATTTTTCTATATTTAATTTAGTTAAAAATATTAAAATATATACTGCATATAGATAACAGAACAAAAGATTAAGAATGTAGAAGACTTCTGATAAAAGATCCTATTCCGAAAAGAATATAATTAGTTTTTTTTTTTTCAACTTTGGAAAGAAGTTTCTTCTTCTTCTTTCTTCGCCTTAACCCCGCGCTGCGTAGTCGGCGGCCATGGGGTTTTGCCACTGGGAAGGAATAGAAAAGGCCGGCCCGTCGCTCTGACGGTCTGACGCCTTTTGAAAATAGAGAAATGAAGAGACTGGTATGCAAAGAACTACTAAGTACTGCCAGTCCCAGCTAGGGCAGCTCGTGGTCGCCATCCACGTACCCTCAAGATAAGGGTCCCTGAGCTAGGAAAGAAGTTATATATAATACTTTAAATTATGGAATTAAATTTTACACACTGAAGAAATGAAAAAACCAAAATGACATAATAACGCCTACTGAGAATCATAGTGGCGAAAGCCTGAAAATTCAATTTTTGAGTTAAGCTCATCAAACGTTAAAACGTTTTCTCTTCCGAGTTTGGCAAAAATATATTTCTATTCTTTGCTATTGATTCTGGCCTATTCATTTGTTGCCCGCTATTTAAATGTATATGTTTATAAAACTTTCAAACGCCTTTTCTCGAATTGTTTAATTTCGCACTTTCGCCACTATGATTCTCAGCAGGCGATATTATGGATGCTTTCTGGAAGATAGGCAACCCAACTCGCTGGGATTTTTTGATAAATTACATCTGAGCTCTGGAGAAATTAATCAAAAAATACATTAGTAAGTTGATTATCTGGGTTGTCTACCTTTCAACTAACTATAGGCCTATAAATGAAGATGGGTTAAGAATAAGTTAAGATCCTATGAGCAACCACTAAGTACAGTCATATTTATTAATTTTTTTGTTAGGCTTTAAATTCCACCGTAACAAGAGATTTTATTATTTCTGCTATTAATATTTAAGATTGGTGTAGTTGGTAGCGGGTGATTGCCTTGTATACCAAGGGTCGCGGGTTCGGATCCCAGGCAGCCCGATGATTTTATTTAAGCCATTTGGATACCAAATCGTTAAAAAGTCTTATAGTTGCCGAGAAGATTGTGTGTATGTGTGTGAATGGGAAAAAAGTGAGTGTTAAAAAAAAATATTTGTAATGTCAAAATAAACGGAAGATAAAATTATGAAAATGTTTCACACCCGATTTTTTTTTTTTATTTACAGTTAAGTTATGGAAATATAGATTTCCATATTTTAATTTATCCTTAATGGCTTTAATAAAAGAATATAAGCCCAAGGTAATAAATAAATGCCAAAGGTACGGGGGTGAATTTCCACATATTTTCCTTTTGATAATGATTTCCACCAGGGTCATCACTGGGTTATTTATTCACTCGATAATGTATTTACAAAGGAGGTGTAGAGAAGAGAACAAGATCAAAGTGTTTTGAACGTCTTGGTATTTCAACTTTTTATCTATGCTAATTCTCTCATTTTTATTTTCCTTATGTTTAACATTAAATATTTCTATAAAATAAGTTAGATAGATAAAAAAAATGCATAAGACAATTTGCATTATAATTTGATTTTTGCCTTTGATAAAGGAATGAAGTGTAAGCATCCATTAAGGCTTCGAATTCTTGAAAAGCTTTTATTTTATAAAGAAAAAAAAAAATGCTTTTTTGACTTTTATCATCTTGAAAAAAATTATTTCATTCTTTATTTATTCGAACAGAGTATTATTTATTGATTATGATTAAAAATTAACAAATATCTTGGTTTTCAAATGCAAAACTTTTTTTATTTTTTTCTTAAGTGTACAAACAAAATTTAATGCTTATATATATTTAAAGAAAGAAAATAACTTTGAAAAAGTTTTAATTATATTGGTTTTTCTCCTATACCAAACTCTCAAACATTAATCTTTAATAAAATTAAATATAAAAAAAAAAATGAAAATTTTTGTCTCCGCTTCTCCAAATTGCTTAACTCCGGTGATCTGTTCAATGAAAAAAAAATAAATAAAAAAGTGGAATTTACTAAAATTTTTTGAAAAACCTTTTAATTTAGTACGATTAAATTTTTTTTGTAGGCTTAGAGATTTAATTATTTATAACTATTTCAATTAAATTTAACAAAAACGAGAGTAGTTTCATTTTATTGTTTTTTACATGTGAAATAGACTACAAAAAAAAGATCATAAATTTCCATAAAGAAAAAATTTCATTCTCTTTTTATTTTTCAATTATTTGGTTTTAGGCCAGAAGCCATATCATTAAAAAAATATATTTACATATGCTACTTTTAAACAAATACCAATTAAATAAAATGGTATTTTAATTACCTTAATTATTAATTAGTTTGGGCACAAAACTCACTTTTAATTTTAAAAATATAATAAAATAAAAATTTGCAAAAACAAAATGAAGAGTAAAAAAATTTAAATAATCATAAATTTTATAAAACTCTTAGTTATTTTCTTTTGCCATAAAAAAAAAAAATGTGGAATACTACATTATAATACACAGAAAAATTCAATTGAGATTGTCACAGATGTAACAACCTTTGTGATCTTAGCTGAATTGTACCTGAAGAAGGCCACAGAATGAGTGGCCAAAACGTTGTAACTTTTACAAATAAACAACAGTTAAACCGAAAATCTAATTCTTTTACTAATGAAATAATATTAGTTGTTTAAAAGAAGATGAGAGAGGAGAAAGGGGCAAGAAAATATAAATAATTTTTTTTTATTTGTTTATCGGCTGTTGGGTTCCCATATTAAGCCCAAGAATAATTAATTCCTTTTAACAATCAGATGTTTCATTTTTCATTATTTTTTTTGTTAATTGATAAATACTTATAATATCGATAAAATGAAAAAAAATTCTCCAAGATGTAGAATATTATAAGAAAAGAAGATGGGAACCAATTTTAGCCAAACTGACTTTTTATTCATGTTTTTGTGATGTAGTCTAGGAGTTAATGTCTTTTCTTCAGAGCTAATATGATATTACATTTTATAAAAAAAATCCAATTTTTGATCATAAATAAATAATATTGCCCTGAATAGGATAATACAAATCAAAATGTATTTATCTTTAATTATTAAGGCAAATAAAATAAAGTAATAAAATATGAAACAATTTTATTTTGAGTACCTGGTCATCATCGCGAGAATCATAGTGGCCAAAGTCCGAAAATTCAATTTTTGAATTAAGCCTAACAAATGTTAAAACGTCTTCTATTTTGAGTACCAAAGTCCATTCTTAGCTATTGATTCTGGCCTATTCATTTGTTGCCCGGCTATTTAAATGAAAGGTTTTTTATTTATTTATTTATTTATTTTTTAAACACACACTTTTTCTCATTCACACACATATTATTTGGTATCCAAATGGCTTAAATAAAATCATTGGTCTGCCTATATATTATAAAATTTGTGATATAGTTTATATAAATGATGATTTATTTAATCCCACTCATAAGAGCTCTAGTTTCCAGTATTTCCCACTTCAATGCATCGTGCCTGTATGTATTTCGAATAAGGTTGCAACAAAGAGCTTATTCTTAGAAATGAAATATCTAATAACCAGATATATTATAGCCAATAAATAAATAAAAAAAAAAAAAAAGATATATTATAAAGTTAAACTTTCAATAGACATAAATAATTAATGAATAAATGAGTTGGCTATAGAATTAATTAATTGTTATCATAATCCGTTTGTTCTCTCTATATAGAATAACGAGAGGGGAATTACCTCCAATGAAGTTTATTTTTTTTTAATTTGGTCTATTTAGGTTGGAGTTTCGAACCCACCCCATACTGACACCTTACGGTGACAGGGGTAGAAACTTATTTGTTATATCAATAAGAATAGACTATAAGCGATCAATATAAAATCGCTTTCTTTCTTCCCTTGATTAGAATTTTGTAGCTAATTATAGTAATCCTAATAATAGTAGGCTGTTCGTTTTATCGAGAGGACATGTTCATCCGATTAAGCCAATTTATATGGCCTAAGGAGAATGATTTATTTATTTATTCACTTTTATTTTAGACGTCGAGTTTATTTTTATTTTTTTTATTAAACGTGCTAGCTGAAGAAAGGCTAGAGGTCAAAGAGAGACAGGGAATTCCTGTTTTCCCTTGGACTCATACTAATAAAATATCAACAGAGGTGTTTTTTGGAAGAGAGGACAGGTGAACCTCTCACCCAAGTTTTCGTTCTCTCTTTATGTAAGGGTAAATAGTTCCGGGGAGGATGGGTTGTGCATTATGCACCTGGGATGCTGGACGTGCTCTACTCCTCGTCAGGAAGACACATTCCTTGGACCACCTGTCAGTTTATCAATTCAAAATATCCGATGAATTTACATTTTAAATTTCACGTTTTTTATTAATTAATTATAAATTGACTTTTGAAGATTACTCATGTTAACAAGAAAGTGATCTAATCAAAATCTAAGGGGAAGTTTGTGAGTTTTTAAGTGAGTGAGTTTGTTAAGAAGAATATTAATAAAAAATAAAAGCAACAAAACAAAACTTGAGAAGTTTCTTTATAGTAGCGAAAGAAAAAAAAGATTTTTATTTCGAAAAAAAAAAAAATAAATAAATATATTTTGTTTAGTTAAAAACAAATTTCATTTAGGTCCTACTATTTGCAAATTATAAATAATTTATTTTTTCCTGGTTAAATAAGTAGACTACAAAAAAATCAATGTGAATAAATAAAAGGCGAATTTTACTTTCTCTTACCTATGTATATATGTAATATATATAGAGAGAGAAAGTATTGGTTTCATGTCAAAAATTCGATGTCGAGATTTTGATGGATCTTCACGTTTTGAGGTCCCCTGAATCCAAAAAAGTGGTTTTCGCGACATGGTCTGTCTGTGGGTGTGTGTGTGTGTGTGGGTGGGTGGGTGGGTGGGTGGGTGTGTGTTCAATTTTAAGCATGAAGGAATTGAGCTACGAGGTTGAAATTTTATATTTAAGTTAAACACCTCCCGGGACCGGAAAAATAAGCTTTTAATCAAAATCGGCCAAAGAGTACTAGTACTTTACTGATGTACTTTTTCAGTTTTTTTCGATTTTCTCAAAATTTGCACCAACGATTTTTTTTTAAATTCAAAAATCAATTAATTTTTAGATTCTCTTTAAAATGTATATTCTCATTTTGCAATTGAAATCTTCTGAAGACCACTTTACTCTTGTATTTCATAGGGAAGATAGGAGAAATGGTTGCCATGGTAACAAAATATAAATATTTTCCCATACTTATAAATTTTACATCTGAATTCATATGTTCCGTACTGTCGGGAACTAAATATGTGTCGACACAAAAAATCTGGTGTATAATATACACCAGATTTTTTATTTTGTTTTGAAAATTGTATAATAAATCATGTGAAATCATATGAAAAGATTTTTAATTATAATCAGTGACGGTCTTAGAATTTTTCAAGGAGTGTCCCGAAATTTTGTGTCCAAAAGGGGGTCTCCAATCGGAATTTCGTACCTAATTAGTGCTAGTGATTGAAATATAATAATAATATCAATACAGCAGAAACCAGATAATTCATATCGCCATGGGACAGACGGTTTAGTACGAATTATCTGGAGCAGTGGTTTCCAACCTTTTTTGATGTGCGGCCCACTTTTTCCGTAAAAAAAACCCTGAGGCCCAGTATATGTATATAACCTATATATACTGTATATAATTTTTATCATTTCTTAGACATCCGCGGCCCAGTTCCAATCATCCCGCGGTTCACAACTGGGCCGCGGCCCACGGGTTGGGAACCACTGATCTGGATTATAAAATTTAAAAAAAAACTAATGCGAAGACTTATTTGTAGAAAAGAAAGAAAAAATGTAAAGAAGCTCAATTTCCCTCACTCATTTCCTTTCAGTGAAAATATTACGAATGAACGAGAAAAACCTATCTCTCTCACTCGCTCTCCTTCTCCTCCTTGAAAACAGTACGAATTAACGAGCTTTTTAAGATGGAAATACGAATTATAATATACGATTAAGTGACCTAATCCTCGAGCATAAAAATAATACAAATTACCGAGGGGCCTGAAACGAATTGTTTTTATACCAGTTATCGGGATTTTCCTTACGGAAATACGAATAAATTTCTATTGTACATCTTTTTATTGAAAACTAGGGCAGCCAGTCTTTCTCAATAATATTAAATTAATAGGCTTATTATTACTTTTTTATTTTTATTTTAACCTTTATTGACAGGGATACTTTAATAATATTTCATTGTCAAAGATTTATTAATTAAAATTAAAACATTTCTATCCCTTAAAAAAAGCAAACCCAGGACGGCTCTGACAGTATACCGGGTGGGCCATTAGTGCGTGGACGGAAGATTGTGGGCTTATTAACGGACATTTTTAAAATTTGTTGATCGCACATAATGTGGGGCCTTTAGGGCTACAAATTAAAAATATTTTCGTTCCAATTGCACCTCATATACAGGGTGGTCCATATCAAAGTTATGTTTTTTTAAATGGAACACCCTGTATATTATTGCATATTTGGATTCTACTCCCAATTTTAATATGAGTTTATGTCATGCAATGTATTCCAAACCAAACCGTTTAGCCGCAAATCGGGCTTTAGTGAAAAAACTGCTGTCTGGAAAAAATTGAATATCTCGCGAACCATAAAACTTAGGGAACTGTTCTTTTGTGAGGTTACTAAACATGAAATGTACTAATGTAGTCCAGATGGGGAACCCGGAACTATTCTTATGTTGGGAGATATGGCCATGCCAATTTGGAAAATTTCAATCATGGATAACTTCATTTTTTCAAATGGAACATGCTACTTTTTTTTATGCCATGGGACGTGAAATTCAATTATCTTTCAGCTGATATAAGGTTGTCTATATCTATCTTTGGTAGTTTTCTTTTTATTCCAAAATATCTGATAACGAAAAAAAAAAATATTTATTATAGACAAAATAATTGAAAAAAAAAATCCAAACGCAAAACAAAATTGTAATAAATGGACAAATTATGCTAAATATTCGAAAATGTCTTTTAATTTCCCTTAAAATCATTTATTTGAACTTCTCAAAGAAGTCCCGCTTGCTCAAATTCGGGTTATGATTTGTCAGCAAGATGGCGCACCTCCTAACCTGAACATAACCCTAATTTCTTTTTCGAGAAGTTCAAATAAATGATTTTAAAGGAAATTAAAAGACATTTTCGAATATTTAGCATATTTTTTCCATTTATTACAATTTTGTTTTGCGTTGGGATTTTTTTTTTTTCAATTATTTTGTCTATAATAAAATTTTTTTTTTTCGTTATCAGATATTTTGGAATAAAAAGAAAACTACCAAAGATAGATATAGACAACCTTATATCAGCTGAAAGATAATTGAATTTCACGTCCCATGGCATAAAAAAAAGTAGCATGTTCCATTTGAAAAAATGAAGTTATCCATGATTGAAATTTTCCAAATTGGCATGGCCATATCTCCCAACATAAGAATAGTTCCGGGTTCCCCATCTGGACTACATTAGTACATTTCATGTTTAGTAACCTCACAAAAGAACAGTTCCCTAAGTTTTATGGTTCGCGAGATATTCAATTTTTTCCAGACAGCAGTTTTTTCACTAAAGCCCGATTTGCGGCTAAACGGTTTGGTTTGGAATACATTGCATGACATAAACTCATATTAAAATTGCGAGTAGAATCCAAATATGCAATAATATACAGGGTGTTCCATTTAAAAAAACATAACTTTGATATGGACCACCCTGTATATGAGGTGCAATTGGAACGAAAATATTTTTAATTTGTAGCCCTAAAGGCCCTACATTATGTGCGATCAACAAATTTTAAAAATGTCCGTTAATAAGCCCACAATCTTCCGTCCACGCACTATTGGCCCACCCGGTATATTGTTTAATAAAAATTGGTTCTCTGGCTCAACAATGTTTGAGCGCACATTAATAATTAGCAGGCGGTCTTTCTCAGTTCAAGTTACGGATCACTGTAAATTAGTCTTTTATTCATCTGTATTCTGTAAGTTAAACTCCGACAGAGTGCCAGCCAATTATTAATGTATACTCAAACAACGTTGTGCCAATATGTCAAAGAACCAAACAATAATTTCTATTGATTTAAGTTATTAATAATTCAAGTTAGGTTCTTTATGTAGAATTTTCCAAATTTATTAGCCTACCGCACAAATTTACAGAAAGGAGGCAAGATTTATATACTACAGATGAAATGCTCAAACCAGGAAATATGTACAAAAAATTCAGATAAAATATTTGAAGTGAAAAAAATTGTTTTGATAAAAGAACAAAAATTTGTTACTTACTATTTTCTTATCCTTTTATTTTAATTAACACGGTCTTTACTTAATTTTAAAACTAATTATTGAATTAATAAAGTTCAGTGTCATTCCATTAGTAGAAAGAAAAAAAAATCTTAAATTTTCAAGACTTAACAAAATATATCTTTTAAAATGATAATATATAATAATATAAATATACACTTTTTAAATAAAGATTTCAACAATAATGGAAATATAGTAGGAAAAATGGAAAGCAGGAAACTTGTGTAATGTAAAAAAGCTAAAAAACATATAAATTCATTTATAATATGATCTAAAATAATGATCAAAAAACCAAAAGAAACCATACTTCCTTATCACAAGAAAACTACATGAGCTTTGAGGAAACCAAATAAAAAAACTTTAGCGATGAAAGCATTTATATAATCAAAGACTTAAAATAAATTTTTTTGCAAATGAATGCATTAAAAATAAAAATAAAATGTCGTGACATTTATTATTATTTTTTGGATAAGAAAAATTTAAATAATTTATGGCATTTTAGAGAAATCAGATTTTATATTTAGTTGTCTGTCATCTCGAAATTCCTATAACTTTGCGAGTTATTAATTGTTGAAGCTTCCCTATAGGAAATGTATAGAGAGGACATTCAAATCTGTGAATTAAGCCCTTCTCGCTCAAATAATGACTGTCATTTAAATTCAAAGAGTACCTTCTAAAGAAAACAAGAAAAGAAAGATGAGTGGACTTTTCTGGCGGGCACAAGCAAAATACAGTATGTCTCTGAGATCCCTAAAGAAAAAAAAAAAAAAAAAAAAAAAAAAAAACAGGGATCGAAGCTTCAAAGTTCGCCGAAATAGGGTTGAGCTGCTAGTAAATGTAATAATTTGTTTCTTCGTCTTAATCAATTAACAACTAGTTAGGTTTAAAATGGCTAAATGATTGAATTGTCAATAGTCTCCAAATAAAAACCCGAAAATCTTTATAAACTAAAAAAAAAAATAGTCTAATTTAATAGGCCTACAAGTAAACCAATCATGATGTACAATTTGAGAAATTCTAGACTAATAACCGTATTCATATTCGTTCCTTGAGGAAGAAGGAATCCTTATATCTATACATTTATATAGGCATAAGGATTCCTTGTTTCTCAAGCAATGACTATGAATACGGGTATAAATCTTCTTTTTCTTTCCTAGCCTTAATGTAAAGAACAGAACTGCCAGTCCCAGCTTGGGTAATTCGTGATCGCCATCCACATACCCACAAAATGTGGGCCCTTGAGCATAAATTCTAGATTAGATATTATTGTAATATTAAAAATAAATTCAACCAAAAACCAATAAAATACCAAGAATGTGAAGCAAGCTGTAAACAAAATTTATATACGAATTGAGTAAATTTAAATTCAATAAAAGGTGTAATGTCATAAAATATAGCCATCAAAAACTGTTGATTGGGGATCTGGTAACAGAATAGGGCATTAGAGTAACAGCCATCATCGTTGATGAGAAGCAATGCCAAGCACTGGGGAATCCCGGGTGGTTAACAATTTAATAAATATATAGGCTACAATAAATTTCTCAGAGAGGGAAAATTAAAAAATCTGTCCACGTTGTTAACTTAGATATTCAATTATTTGTAACTTAGTAGTAGTTTTGGAACTAGGCGTCTCATTTAGAGTATGAAGAAAAAAAAAATTTAAATAAAAGACATACACCCCAATGATCGTTCATTCACTGGGTTAAAAACAATCTCACAAGCATGTTTTCTCTTTGTAAAGGGAAGCTTTTTTTATGGCATGCCAAAGAGTTCCTCATTAGGTTTGTGAGTTGACTTTTGTCTTTTGTGCCCAGCGGAAGCAAATTACGGAGAACTATTCATTATGCATTGAGCCACCTGAAGCACCATTTCTACTCTCTCTTCATCGTGTTTGCGTGGCCATGTTTAGCAGTTTCCTTATGTTTATGTGAGGCATGCCCTCTGATGCTCATGTTCTGACCAAAACAGACTTTTAAAATATATCTATAAACAAAATCCTAATTGTATAGGTCTATAGTGTTTTAAACAATATCATAATAGAGTAGGGTCTGTATTGATAAGATAAAGTAAAAATTAATTATAGATCTAAATAGAGTTTTTTTATTTATTAATTATTAAGATAATTAGAGTTAAAAAAAAAAGGATTCTAATCTATAGTTGCGGAGTCTCCGTATGTCTGCTCACTCATTTTGACCAACTTCACATGTGTGCTTTTATAGTAGACGTAATGAAAAATCCAGAAAAAATACTTGGGACCTCAAATCCCCAAATGGGGAGGCTCAATAAATTCCTGAAAATTCAGAATTTTACCCACTAGAAAGCATTAGGTTCTATCTCGTATTATGAAAAATTAAAGCCAATTAATTATAATAATTAAATAATTCAATCTTTCAAATGAAAAATAATATAAATTATTATAAAATCAATAGATGAAGTTGGGGAACAGCCTGGTGAATATCTTCAGGACTATGCGTGTTCACTAATTAAATTTGCCCTCAATTTGGTCATAATATTGTACATTATCTGGATGCATTCATTGCCTTTCAGTCATACCTGCAAAATCATTATTAACAATGTACAATATTATAACGAAATTGAGGGCAATTTTAAATATTGGCCCCATATGATCCTGAAGAAGGTGTGGTTATTATTCCGAAACGTTGACTTATAGCGGCAGGAGTCGATTTAAATAAATTGGCCTGATAATTATCTTCAAGATTAATCATTAACCATTTAAATCTTAAAAAAAATTAATTTTTAATTTCTTTGGACCACTATGCCGTATTTGACAACAAAACTAATTGGACTTAATTATCACCTCATCTCATTTCATTGTCACTCTAGTCATTCATTTAATTGTTTTGTTACATGTTCCTTTTTTAAACGAGAATAGATAAAGGGTTCTTTAATTTCTCTCTTCAAAACTAAAGCATCAGAAAGAAAAAGAAAAGAAGGCCTGAAAAGAGATAAGAAACTGTCGGATAGTCGCAAGAAAAAACATTTTTTTACTATTAGATATGTTTAAACAAAATAATATTATTAAAGAGAAAGAAAACGCTATATAGATAGGTCTCCGAAATATCTGGAAATATTGCCTTGCTAACGAATTAAAAACAATTGCTGAAAATATAGCGTTTTCTTTCTCTTTAATAAATAAACTTCAGCAACACCACTTAAGGAGAAAAATAATATTATTTTTTAATTTTGAAATGAGGAATTAATTTGTTGAGTGCACTAAGGTGTTGTTTTTTTTTTTTTTTTTTTTTTTTTTTTTGGAATGGGTGCATAAGGTCCGAAGACCTATAATGACCAATAGTCACATGCAGCCAGGAAGAAAATAAAAACAAAAGGAGAAGCATAAAGGGGAAACTCAACTGCGGGAACTGAGAAGATGCCTGTTGAGGTTAGACTTGAAAGTCTGAAGATTGTAGGTTTTGGGGAAGATATACACAGGGAGCTTGTTCCAATCACGGGAGGTCATGGGGACAATATGTTTGTTAAATATGATTAAACTACTTTTTTTTTTTAGTTTTTTTTTAAATCATATTTAACAAACAACACCTTAGTGCAACTCAACAAAATTCCTTATTTCAAAATTAAATCATAATTAGTTTGAGAAAATCTATATATAGGCTATATAAAATAATATTATATTAACAAAATACACTGATAATTTTTTTCAAAAATAAGTAGGAAAGGCGGTAGGGTCCGTGGTAGGCGAAGTTGAAGTCGGGCGGTTCGGCTTGTAGGTAATTATACTTTGTTGAGTGTGGAAGTGGCTGTGATTAATATCTTAAAAGAATGGAAGGAGGTAGCAGCCAGGAAGGAGTGTCTCCAAAACAATGAAACTCCCAGATATTCGCGACGTTTCGGTCCAAATTTATTTGACCATCATCAGGCAATCAGGCTACAATAGATTTTTATTCATAATTAACATCATTAACAATTAAAACATTACAATGGTTGTTATTTTTAATTTTTACTTACAGTTGTCATATGTAAATTTATATAAATATATTTAATCATATGTTGCTTCGGACTAGTTAATGACATTAAAAAAAAAAAAAAAAAAAAAAAATTATACTTTATCTTTTATTAGTACTAATGGTAAAATTGGACAAATTTTAACAATTAGTTCAATATTTAAAAAAAATATGACAAAACGATATCCCTTTCATGACTTTCTCTTAAAACGGGGGTAAATCTCTCGCTTTATCATGATCCAAAGGTCAGATGTTCGTTTCTCGCCCCGAACGATAAAATAAATATTATCTACCAATAAATGCAAATAAATATCGATGATCTAGACTTGGTTCAAGGCCAAGATCATTCCCACCCAGTCATCAAATTTCGTCTAAATATGAATATTTATGAATTAATAATCTTTTACTGATTCTAGAAAGTAATTATATAAAATTTTCGAATATAAATTTTCACCGGAAATAAAATGTTTGAGATTTTCATATCAGTTTTTGTTTTAAATGCGGGTATTAAATTTTCTATTTAACTATATACGTATGCGTGCCTTGACTGTTCATCCCGCTCTCTGAATCCCGTACTTAATTAGGGTATTAATAAATAAAAATTGCCAGTAACTTTAAATAAACAAATCGATTTTCTGAGCAAATTTATTTTTTTTATAGATCTATGGGTATCTATCTTCTTTTCTACACCTTCTTTATTAACTTTCGTCCAATTGCAATTGGTTTAGCTTTCTTCGTACTTTTAGCATTTGAGCTTTCCACGTCTTTATTCTTGACAAAGGCCTTTGACTAAAGGGAGCAAAAGAGAGAATGAGTCGTTAGTCCCTTGTTGGCACGAGATTGAACAAAATATCTACAAGTACACGGGTATTTGCCTGACGTTATCTGTGTCAATGTTGCTAACAATTATTCCGGCGTGACAATGAAAAGGCTTGTTAAATCCCCTACCCCATTCATGTGGGTGATACAAAGTTTATCAGTAATAATTATTTTTATTTCTCATAAATTTGATGTCGACGAATAATGACACTTGCTAATAACTAGAAGAAATCATAAAAAATGCTGCTAAACTCTCATTTATATTAAAAATAATGAAGACATTTTATTTAATATAAATTGGAGATTTTTTTTTGCTTGAAATTCTTAA
The DNA here is from genome assembly GCA_023213315.1 of Euborellia annulipes. Lineage (NCBI taxonomy): Eukaryota > Metazoa > Arthropoda > Insecta > Dermaptera > Anisolabididae > Euborellia > Euborellia annulipes. The sequence goes on from JAKCPI010007625.1 coordinate 82,993, forward strand.
TTCCATCACATGTATATCAAAATAAATTTTTAAAATTTCGATCATCTTCTTGTCATTTATGAGAATGTTTTAAGACTTTAAAATGTGAAGTATAAAAAACTTTTCGAGAAAAACATTAAATTTCTTAATAAAGTACAAAAATATAAAGAGGAGTGCGAGTTTTAATTATTTGAATTTATTAAATTATTAACACATGCTAATAAACATTAAAAATTTTTAGACTTTTATTTTTATGAATACATTTTTAATTATTAGTCAATTTTATAAGTAGTATATCCAAAAATAAATAATAATAATAATACCCTGGCATGGGCGTAGCCAGACATCTTGTTAGGGGGGGGGGCAACCCCTCGTTAGAGCGAGAGGGGGGGTTGCAATTAATATATACATAGGTTATTAATTATTTATTTAAATAAAAAAAAATTAAATTAATGTAATGGATTGGGGCCTTAAAAAAAATTCCCAATGGGAAAAATATATATTTGTTTGTTTTTTTATTTTTAGGACAAGCCAAGGGGGGAGGGGGGAGGCAAAGGCCCATGTACCCTGGATTGCAGAAATTTGTTTAGTTGCTGAAGGTAGGCAACAAAAATGGGGAGAGGGTGGTTCTGTTTGCCATTAAGATTATGGCTTCAGAAGTTAATAATATTGTGTTATTTGTACAAAAGTTTTAACTAGAAGAGATATGGAGCAATTAATCGAAAAATAGTGTGTTAATCGTACAAGTTGCTTACCTTTCTGAAACTATAAACATCAACTAATTTTACTTTCTCTTACTTATATATGAATATAGGTAAAATAGTATATATAGTTATATATATAGTAGTAAAAGTTTACAATCTACTGTAGAATTTTTTTTCTTCAACAGTGAAGACAGATGTAAATGTTAAGTAGATTTTAAATCAATTCCAATTATTTTAAATAAATGAACGCACCCTCTGAAATATGTACAACACGAATCTTGCTCAGAGGCGTCATTGCAATTTTTTCTTGGGGGGAGGGGGTGAATAAACTTTTTTTTCTTACTGTTTATATAGGCCTACTCTTAGATATATTTTGAAATATTTTATTTAAGAATAGGCCTAATATAAAATTTAAAAAATACCAGAGCCCATGGGGAGGGGGCAAATGCTCCCAAATGACGCCTCTGATCTTGTTACTACTCCAGAGGAATAATGCTTTACTCGGAAAAGAAATCAATTTTGTTTTCTCTCTTTCAAATTCTTGATAAACCATTACCCCTGCTTGATAGGCCTCCAAATTTACTCATCAATCTAAACAATTTTTATTATTTTTCCTTTGTTTGGTTGGGAAAATTGAAAGACAAAAGTACTTCATCAACAAAAAGACTTAAATTAATATTTCCTAAATGCACCATCCCCCAAGTACCATCTAGTGTTTAAACATGTATTTATTTATTTATTTATTTACCAAAACTGTCCTACAGCTGTAAACCATTTACAGGACACTGAACACTGATACAGTATAGTAGTTAGTAAAATTTCATTCGGACACTCATCTGGATGGTGACTTCGAAGTCAATCCCTTGTTTCTAACAGATCGAAATATGAAAGCCTCTAATAATTGAAGAATCTTGATGTATAATGACACATCTCATAAGAATTTTACTTTCTATTAGTTTCATTATTTTTTACTTATAACTTAATTAAAAAATTTATTATTTATTTGTTTTAACAAATATATACTTAGTTTTAAATGCGGATATAATACAAAGAAAATAAAATTCTTGCGGTTTAGAGTTTAGAAATGTCTTGGCCCGTATCTAGGTCAAATGAAGACGACAGCAACTTCACCTTTTTGCTTCCACTTTCGCCTGGCGAAAAGCGAAACCACGTCTTTCAATAACATTTATAGAATTGAAGTGATTTGTATTATAGAAATGCCATTAAATAATAGCTAAATTGTTTTTGTATTCAAATACCTTATAAAATTAGCATTTTCACTTTCAGATTCAATCATGAATAATAGAAAAATAATCGGTTATACTGTATTAGTGTTATAAATATAAGAAATTCATTGTCAATTAAATTTTAAATAAAATAATAACAAATAAATCTGAATCGCAGTGGCCCAGTGAATTAAATTGAGAAGAAAATGTACCGCCTTGATCTTAAATTTCTTAAATAAGCTTTCATTTTGTAGGCTTAATAATTAATTAAGATAGATTTTCCTGATGAAATTTTAATAAGACTTATAATTTGTGTCTATATTAATGTAGATTTATGATATAATATTTCATCAAAATAATAGGCGTTTCTGGCGAGAGTCACATCATCTTTAATTTCATTTTAAATATTAAAAAAAAAACAAAAAAAAACTAAATGTGGGCTTGTTTATTTACTTGAACAACTCAATTTGTAGATGGATATTAGTAATTAAAAGAAAGTATATAGAAAGTTTAAATAATTAGTAAATAATTATTTTAGTAAAATGCAGCGATGGCCAAACTTTTTTTTTTAACACTCACACTCACACAAATGCACACAGTCTTTTCGGCAACTTAGGCCATATAAGACTTAATAAGATAATCGTTATTTTGCCCTCGGAGCTCGCGCATTTGCTATATAAATACATGTATTTATATTTTTCAGAAATTAGTTTTTAAGGAGTATCGTTGAGACAAAAACAATTTATAAAAAAAAAATTTTCTTAATAACTTCAGAAAACAGAAATTTACTAAATCCCATCTTAGGACATTACTTGTTAGAGGAGATAATTACAATTTCTTTAGGGGGGTTGGGTTGGAGAACAAACTAAGTCCGAATTTAGAGAGCTTCATTTTTTAAATAATTTCAATCTGATGACGCAGAGAAATCGTTTTATTCTAGTTGGTAATTTCGATTTCGATGAGTTTTTTTTTTTTTACATACTTCAAACTCACTCGACAACTTTCCCTTGAGGAAATTTTTTTTGGTATTTTTTTTCCGAATTCTCTAAATTAGAAACGTCTTTTTAAACTAAACCAAATAGTAACTTGTATGCATTTCAGCATTAGGATTTTTGAAATTAAATTAGGGTAGGATAAATTAAGGACTTCCTTTATTTCATCTCAAATGATGCCTTTGTTTTCTTTTAAATATTATAAAAGTAATTTATTAAAATATTTTTTTCAAGATTTTAATATTCTTTAATTAAAAATTTCTTAATTGAAAAGAATTATGGCGGAAATTATTATTTAAAATAATGACATTTTTTTATTTGTACATTTCTTTTATAGAAATTTCTATTAATAAACATTATAAAAGATACTAAACAAGAGATGATTTCGTATGTCAAGTGTTTTCAAGTGGAATTCTTCGTCTCCAGCCAGGTTCATTGCTTCTAACGGTCTCCTTTTTTTCCGCTAAGAATACTCCTATTTTCTTGAGCTTTATATTTGACATAGATATTTCAAAAGAACAACCCTTATTTTTTTTTAAGATGACCATATCATTAGGAGAGAATTTTTAGAAAATACTTCCTCAAAAAGATAGTTAAAAAAAAAATAGAGTTAAGGATATTTGAATTATAAAATTGTTTAAAAAACGTAACGAATTTCATCAATAATTTGGACCTATTTTTATTACTTTTTCTTACCTATAGATATATGTTAATAAAGGCCTATATAGATTGAAAGTATTGGATTCATGTAAAAAATTCGATGTCGAGATTTTGATGGATATACACGTTTTGAGGTCATCTGAATCCAAAAAAGTGGTTTTCGCAACATGTTGTTCGTTTGTCTTTGAACAAACAATAATGAAAAGAGCTATGAGGTTGAAATTTTATATTTAAGTTAGTCCCTCCCTGGGACGTCACAGGAAGCTTTTGAACAAAATCGGTCAAAGAAAAATAGTACTTTATTGATGGAGTTTTTCCAGTTTTTTTCGATTTTCTCAAAATTCGCTTTAACGATTTTGATTAAAATTCATAAATCAATTATTTTTTAGATGCTCTTTAAAATGTATATTCTCATTTTGCCCTGAAAATTTTTTAAAGCCATGTTTATCTTGAATTCTAATAAATCGCTGGAAACTAAATATACCGGTATGTCGACACAAAAAAATCTGGTGCCACCAGTCACTCCAGATTTTTTTTATTGGGAAACCCCAAAAGAAACAGAATTTTGAAATTAAAATCTAACTTATGAATTAATTTAATAGATATAATATTTAAGTTAAAAATAAATAAATATTATTGTAATTTGGGTATCCTACTCATTGAACAATAAAGCTTGAAAAATTAATCAAAATCATGACACCGTTACAACGTCATTTGAGAAGTTTGGGAGAGAAATTTCGTTTCTATATTAAAATTCGCTCTTCGATTTCTTATTTATTTAATTAAATTAATAAGTTAACTTCTATTTAAACTTGAATAGTTTATGTAGGAAAATATTTTTAACTTTGTCAATCACAAGAAATTCATTTCACTAATTAAATGTGAGATTTATATTGATAGAAGAGATACTGTCCGTTGGAAACCAGGAATCGAACCCCGGATCTCCGGTCTACTCATCTAACTTCGAATTCACCAGTACAAAATCATATTCTTTTAAATAAAAAGCTTTCAAATAATATTAAAAGTTGACCTTGTTTCTTATAGTCAAGATAAAAGAGATAGAAAAAAATTTAAATAAACTAGGAGGAAAAAGTTTTATAATACTGTATTTTGCTTAAAAGATCAGTGATTGAATTTTTTTTATTTACAAATGTATATAGTTTTTGATCTTTTCATATTATAATATAATATCATGGATTATAATAAGAAACGGAAGTAATTCGAGTTAGAAATCTATTAAGTTTCACATCAAACCCTCAAGTGTAATTTCAACATGTTCCCAAAGGGATTAAGATAAATTCTATCTATGAGAATAACAATTTAATATATCCCATCTCTTTGAACTCTTTTGAAAGAGTGTATTATTTTATAATAGTGCTTTTATTTATTTAATCAAATTGGAATGTGGTACTTATTAAAAAGTAATTAATAATTAGAAAAAATCACTCTTTTTAAAGTAATGGTAATGGCTTCTATTGATCTTTTTCAACTTGCGTGCCAAGTCGTACTGAAAGATTGGAAGATTTTGAAAAAGGTATAAAATTCGAAAATAAAGAAAATCTTTTATTTATGTAGATTGCAAAATTTCATTCTATGAAAACAACAAAATTGGCGAATTTCGGAGATTTATCAGTATTAAAAGAAATAAAAGATAAACAGTTTTTGACAGCTATTTAATTGAATAGGATATTAATATTCAATGAATACCTCGATTTGGACTTGACTAATCAGATATACCGTATATTTTGTGTTTATTGGGCTGGCATTCTCGGATAAGGGTAGTCCACCCGCCGCGAAAGAGTGGAGGTCCTAACTCTAACCTTTTTTTGTATAGGAAATGCAAGGAGATTAAAATTTTAAGTCAGAGAACAAGAAATTGGAAGAATTAGAAAATATTCCATTGCTCTCGGGCCTTGGTGTAAGGGTTAACGTGCTGGCCTTCTGTACCAAGGGTCGCGGGTTCGCATTCCGACTTATGAGACAAAAATTTATTTCAATTTAATTGGCTACCAATAAATTGAAATAAATAGAGACGGGTCTAAATGGCCTCCGTTGCCGAAAAAGACCTTAAATAAATATTATAAAAAAAAAAATATTCCATTGTGTAATTATTTGGTAAGAGTAATTTGTATTTTGTAATGCTTAAAGTATATATTTTGATATTTTAAATCTAATTAGCCTTTAGGCTGCACTATCCATTTGATTAGTATGGATAATAAGTAAAAATATTTATGATAACCATTAACAAATATGATATATGAAAGGGGGACGTTTATCTTTAAAATGAGGGAGCTTTTGTAATGAAGGATATGAAAAATAGTATAGATATAAATTATATTCATATTAGAATATTCTTGACTAAAAAGGATAAGAAACTCATTTAAAATTCAATACTAGATATCAAATTATTTAATGTTTATAGAGGCTGAGAGGCCAAATGGTTTAAAAAAACTAACCTTTGATCGTAACCATCTTTCGGCTACCATAAAATTACTTTTAATTCCTTTTTTTTTAAGCTTTCTACCCTGAATATTTATTTCAAATTATCTAGCTATTTCTTTTTTTTAACATCCTTTGGGAGTTTTAGGATTTTCAATAAATTAATTCCCCCACTTCCCTTTGGGATTTTCTGGATAAAACTAGAGACTTTCAAAATGTCTTCTTACAACATATAAATTTTTTTTTCACCAAAAATTCCTCCGGGGAAAAGCAGTAAGGCCAGACAGACAAACGGATGTACACGTGGGAATTAAATATATAGATTATAACTTTTTAATAAATATTTTATGTGTCGTTCTTTACTTCTTGACCACGTGCCGTGCATCGTTGACAAATCTAATTCCCGTGACAAGATTGCCTCTTGTTTAATAAACATAGCGGCGGACCAGGCCATATAAAACATGCATGGACATATATTTGTCAAAAGCGATAAATTCTAGCGGCACGAAAGGGACGAGAAACCCAAGGGGGTGAAGCCTTCCCATGGCTAGGCCAATGAGCGCAGGATTCCATCAATTATGAATGGAACACCCTTGAAATTGAGCACTACTGCAAAGGAATGAGAGAGACGCCAAGTCATGATTACTTCTCGATGGGGTAGTCCAATCAATTAAGGGAGCAAGAGATTCGATATAACCTGGAAAAGCCATCTGGAAAACAACCCTTTTTATTTCTCTTTTTTTGTTTTTTTCTTTTTTAATTATAATTGAAACAAGTGGTTGGATAGCGTGTAATGATTTTAATTAAGCAATAAAATGCATTGTTTGAACTACGTAGCTACTCAATGTTTTTTCTTCTCTTATTTTTACGTATTTTATTTGAAAATGCTTATTTTTTTTTTTTTTTGAATAAAAATAAAAATCAGAAATGTAAAAGAGTTATAGAAGCATATTTTGTGTAGGAAGGTGCGATGAGCAATAAATCGATAGCAATAATAATGAAAGGAGTGGGACGGAAAGAGATTTTTTTTTTATTTACGTATTTTTCTTAATATGAAAATATAAATATATTTTTAAGTGGTATTGATTAGTAGACGAAGTAGTTCAGGCATTAAATTAATGAGTCCCTAAGTTAAAGAAAAATTTTATTATATTTACTCAATCTCAATGGATGTTAAAAATTGTTAATTGAAAGTGGTCTTGTGCTGTGCAATGGACTATAAATTCTTTTCGAGTCGCCTAAAGTTAGGCAACCGATTTGACCAATTCATTAAAGAATTTCTCTAGAACTGCGTTTAAATCTCTATGTAATTAATAAATGAGCAACTCTTAAAGAAGAAGATGAGATTAATGAGTTAGTCATGTGCGTTGCCTACCGTTCAATAACCTATCACTATTCCCTCACACTTCCTTAAATTGGCTGAGTCAATCTTACTTCATTTAATTGGGACAAATCCGATAAAAGACAATTTCCAGTCCAAAGTGTGTTATTTGACTGCGTTGACGTTTTCATCTTCAGAAGACCATGTAGCCATTATGCCGAAATGAAATAATTAATGTATAAATTACATAATTATAAATCCATTTTTAGTTTGGATGGTTTCACAAGTGGAACAGACTACCAATTAACCGTTATATTTATATTTAAACAGTAGAGCTGTTATGGAACTGATAGGCGATAAGAATGCTAAGCTTATAACATGTTAGCACAAATAATTAAGACAAGAAAAATTTTTAATAACTTAAACAAACACCAGCTGTCCCTCCTACCTGGCAAGAAGAAAGAACAACAGCTAATGTTTAACCTCTGGATGGGTGACCGTTGAATGGCCTTCGATAGATAGAATTTTTATTTTAAATGAATTTCTCTATAATTAAATGAGTCTAAATTTTAAAAAAATTAAACAAACAAAATTTATGCTTTTTAGTTGGATTTGAATCAAATAAGAATGATGAACTACTGTATATAAGAATTTTTTTTTAAGGTCTTTTTCGCCATCTAAGGCCATTTAGACCCCATCCCTATTTATTTCAAATGATTTGTAATCAAATGAAATAAATTTTTCTCGCTTGGGACGGGAGGCGAACCCGGGACTCTGGTACGAGAAGCTAATGTAGAAAGAACTATACGTCCAATTTAACACATGAGACAATTTATATAAATCTGCGGTTCTTAATCTTTTCAGTAATTAGCACTCCTTGGAGTCTTAAAATATAGTTTCGTACCCCCTATAAACTGTGCAGCAAAAAAAAAAAAACATCCCTTTCACATTTGTAAATTTTCAAATTGTTGATCTATGGCATAAAGAAAGTAAAATAATAAAATTTTTTAGATAGATAAATCGGCCCACACTCCTCCAAATGCTTTCTCGCACCCCTGATGATGATGGGACAAAATAATTGACCCTAAACGTCTCAAAATTTCTTGTTACATAAACAGTAGCTTTATTTTTTGGCTGCTCTAGTCACTTATATCGTTAGTAAATAAATAAAATAGATATGGTTGACAGTCTATCTATATTTAAATCTCAGAAATATTTTAAATATTACCATATACTCAATATTTACAAAGATTTTTTTAAAGTATTTTCGGCATCTTAGGCCATGTAGACGATATAAACTATAAGATTTAAACTTTCGACCGTTGGTTCTCGTTGAAACATTTTGTAAATTAAAATTAAATATACAAATTAAACACTAGATTATTTGTTTCAAAGACTTTATTAATTAAAAATTAACACTTGATACGTATTTCGACAATTTCTTGCCATCATTAGAAGTGATTACATTCTAATACATGAAAGTAGATACAGCATATACTATATATATATATATATATATTAAATTGTCGAAATACGTATCAAGTGTTAATTTTTAATTAATAAAACCTTTGAAACCTAGTGTTTAATTTGTATATTTAATTTTAAGATATAAACTATGCACATTGTTTTAGAAGGTCCAGGCACATTTATTTAAAGACCAGGGGCGAAGACAAACATTTTTAAGTATTACGCTACTTTAAAGTACTTGACAAAGTTTTTAATAAATATTTGCGGGGTAGAGGGGATTTTTTCCCATGAAGGGCGATTCACATTAAATTTTAATAGCTTTTTGGGTTCTCCTATGTTTATAAATTCATTGATTCATCTCTCGTTTGCAGAGATATTACATACTTACGCTCTTTAAGGTTTTTTTTTTATATCTTTCTATTTTACTTGAAACATGATCATGATCATAATACTTTGCCCTAACTATTATTATATATGGGACGGGAAAGTAATATCTGAATTAATATAAACTATTACATAAAAGATATATGAAGCTGTATCATATAATGGGATCCAGGAGGCAGAGGGGAGGTGTGTGAACCGAAGGTGAGTTGCGCAGTTACAAATAAGGAGAATATGAAACCCTCCTTAATGATTTTGAATAAATTCACTGAATTTATTGTATACGAGATAAGCGTAAGGTGTATTAATTTTGAATAGGAGAAATGTCATGTTTACAAAATATAAATATTAAAAACTAAAATGAGAAAATGCTGTGCGATTTGTTATCACACGATATTTTGTTATCTTTTTTAATAATTTTAGATTTTAAAAATGGGGTATATAATTTTTTGACACTAGATTTTTCTATATTTTAACAGTTGTACTTTTGTATGTGTTAGCTCCGTTTTTCGCTATGATAAAAACAGTGGCGTAGCGAGGGGGGCAAGAGGGGTCATCATGCCCCGGGCGCTACTCACAAAGGGGCGCCAAATGGTCCGTAAAACAAAAAATTGCTACATTTTTTGTCTTAAATTTAAAGCTTAGCTTAAGCCTATGACTATTTATTTATTAATTTGCGAGTATATTTCACATATAATATTATATGGGGTTGGAGAATAAAAACCAGCAGATTCTCCAACCCCATTATTCTACTCATCCCAGCCTACTATATAATCTAATATTATATGGTTTTCGAATGGTGGTGGGGGGGGGGCGCTAAAAAGGTATTGTGCCCCGGGTTTAAGCTCGCTACGCCACTGGATAAAAACTGTTTTTCGTATTCTTTATATTCCTCTTTGGAACTCAAGCGGAAAAAAAAGCCTCTGAGATTTTTAGTACCTAACTACCGCACGTACAGGAAAGGAAAATCTCGAATTTCATAATTTTTCTAGAAATTTCAGCACTTGCTTTTTGAAAAAGGATTTTTGTGAATTTGTCACATCCTCTCTTTCTTAAATTTGTAAAGATTTAAAATTTTTCTTATTACATGTAGACCTATGTATAGAATTGTGATCAAAATACTAAATTACATTTATATATTTGCATAAACGATCTTCTAAAGCATGTATAAACGATTAGTCATATACATATATACATGTATATAATGAAATAGCATTTACTGAAAGGATCAGTTTATATTGCTAGCGGCTATCAATTATATATTCATTTGATACACTATAAATAGGCTTTCCCTGTATCAATGGTTAGTATTGTGATGTGAACATAAAGCAGTTAGCATTTAATAATAGCTTATTGTCATATTGATATTGATATATATATATAGAAATCCTTTAGTGTTCATCAATTAATAAAATTAATTTGGATTTAGTAGATAAAATTATTGTTTCAGTGGGGCAATCTTTATTTTTTTATGTATTTAAAACATCTTTAAAGGTTTAAGAAGATGGGCACGCGGGCGAAGTCTTCGAGAGTAGGGGCCAAGGGGGGCCCACAACGTGTATAACACGTGTATTATTCAAGTAATATTGTCGGTTTTAACACTTCTTTTAGCCATGAATAGCAAGTAGCTGAGCATCAACAAGAAAAGGGAATATTTTAAACTTTGCAGCAAACGCCTTCCCCGAGGGGATTGGATGCTTCCCGAGGCTTTTGCAGTGTGGAATGGGGGCGAAATAGGGTGGTATGGGGTGGGGAGGTGTTCTTACAAACCATCGAGCGACAGCAGGGCGCTTATACTGGTCTAGATGAATTTACATCTATCTACACCCCCAAAGCCCACGTAGCTTTTTCACAACACAATTTTATATATATATATTTTTTTTTTCTTAGAGCATTTTTTTACCAATTTGTTTATAAATGTAACATGAAAATTTTATTCACGACTGTCTTATTTCAAACTCTTATAATAATAATTATTTAAAAGAAGAGAAGTTTTAGAATTAGCAATGAATTAAATTGGAAATAAAACGAATGATTTAAGGGTCACTGGATTACTTTTTATATTCATTTGAATTTTATTGACTACCAAAAAATTTAAATAAATATGGATGGAGTCAATATGGTCGCAATTGCTAAAAAAGACAAAAAATAAAATTTCAAACAGCACACAACTTTCTCTTACCTTTGGTAATTGAAAGTTGTGTTCTGTGCTTGTCACACCAGATGTTTTTGTGTCGAGATATATATACCATATGGTATATATATATTTTCCACCAATATATTAAAATTCAATATGTCAAATTTATAAACATGTGAAAATATTTATATATTGTTACTATAGCAACCAATACTCCTATATTTCCTATGAAGTACAAAGGTAAAGTGTGCTTCAAACAATTTTGAGAGCAAAATGAGAATATACATTTGAAAGAGCATCTAAAAAATAATTGATTTTTGAATTTTAATCAAAATCGTTTGAGCGAATTTTGAGAAAATCGAAAAAAAACTGAAAAAGTCCATCAGTAAAGAACTAGTATTCTTTGGCCGATTGCGTTCAAAAACTTCGTGTCACGTCCCACGGGGGTACCTAACTTAAATATAAAATTTCAATCTGCTAGCTCTTTTCGTTCTTGAGATATTTTATTCACAGACACACAGACAGACCACGTTGCGAAAACCACTTTTTTGGATTCAGGGGACCTCAAAACGTGTATATCCATTAAAATCTCGATCTCGAATTTTTGACATGAAACCACTACTTTCTCTATATATTAACATATATAGAGGTAAGAGAAAGTAAAAATACTCAGCCCGGATTACCCCAAACAATCCTGGCCATCCTTCTATCTAGTATTTTAATTTTATTATAAAAATAATCTGTAATCATAAAATTATTTTATTTTTTTGAAGACATAAAGGTACTTTGCTCGTGCATATACCTAGTAAATGGAAAAAATATTTTCCTATAAATAAATCCCTAAATTGTATTATTAAACGAAGAAGAAAACTCTCTCACTGCATCACTGCATTAAAGGTTTTTTTTTTATAAATTATTGTAAAGTTATGTTACGTATATCGAGAGCTTTACTCTACCAAATAAAATGCTCGTGACATATACAAATGTGTTTCTTTAGGCAAAGGGTCAGCACAAAGGCCTCTTCAACCCAGAATAAGTCCCCGGGAAAATTGTTGTATACATAAAAATAAACTGAGTTAACCCTACGTTATTTGGAATAAAAATTCGCTTTTTAAATCTTAAATAAAAACACCTAATAGTTTGAAATCTTTAGTGCATTTCACATACCATTCTTGCTAAGTTATTATATGGATATCTTAAATCAAGAAAAAATATTTTCTTGGGAAACATTAAGAACGATATACTATTTCAAGGGGAATATATTATTTTGAAACATTTATCGTAGTTATTACCCTATTTGTTTGTCAGCTCTGCATTTATATACTAAAACATAATCCCAGCTTGGGGAGATATTATTATCTTCAAAATTTTCTTCTTTTTTTTTCAAAAGTTTAATTAAAAATGAATAATTTTATATTCGAGTTCAATTTATTTAATGGAAATTAATAAACAAATATCTTTATTCTTCTTTCTATCCCACAATGAATTAATGTCATGGTTTTAAGACATTAAAATGACTTTTAATATTCAAAGAAACAAAGATACTTAATAAACCACAAGACTTGATGAAGAAAATGTTATTAAGATGAACCGAGCAAGGAACAGTTAATTTGAAGAAATTAGCTATTTATCTCAAAATAAATATTTATACGTATTTTATAATGTAATTTTTAAAATGATCTTTGTCTCTTTCTTTATTTTTATCCACTCTTCTTCATTTGTGGTTATTTAACGTGGCAAATGAGAATCAGAAATAAAACTAAATTATCAAAACCAACCATGAACATTTCTAAACAACCAGCGGTTGTAATCCTCTTGATTAATTCACGAAATTAAGAGACATATTAATATGACAAAGAGAAATGGAAGGTATTAAGATTTTAAGAAATTCATAACAGGTCATTAGTATATTATATCAATTTGCCTTGCTATATTTATTACGATCAATATTTTGTAAACCATAATAATATGCAAACATTAATTTTAATGAAAGAAATATAGATTTTATACTGAATCTTATTAAGAGAAGAGGAAAATTTAGCGATAATAAATTTTACATAGAGTGAATTTGAAGGAAACACGCATTGATTTGACCACTTGGATCTATCTCAAAGGGATGTTCAGTTTGAAGAATTCAAAGGAATAAATGTATTGCGCTTTTTAAAACAAAGTTTTTTCTCTTAGGTCGTTTGGGATCTGCCATATTTATTAAAAATAAATGCCAGCCAATATACCTTGAACGTATTAAATATAATATAATTTAATCTCTCAGAAACAATCCATGGTCTTTTATACATATAAGTCCTTACTCTAGTCTCAGGTGGAGGGAAGCAGAAAATGGAAATAAAGACCTTTTTCTAAGGGCATTTTTTAAAAATAATTATAGAAAAATGTGCTTTTGAAATCGTAGACATAATTATTAATTGAACTTATTAAAAAAAATCATTTAGGCCTTTCCTATTTAATAGAGGTAGAGGTAAAACTCTTATCATGATCCAAGGGTCAGAGTTCAGTTTCTATTTAAATTTTATAGACTATAAATTAATTAAAATAAACAGTCATGGCCGGTACCAAAAGACTTTTAAAAAATATTTCTGTAAGAATTTAATTTAATGTTACGAGGATGCAGCCAAGGAGGTTTGGACCACCAATTCCCAGTTGAAACGTTTCGGCGAAATTTTATTTTGCCATCTTCAGTCGTTTAAAGGATTTATGTTTATAAAAAAACCGACTTGGCCAAATGACACATATTTCTATTCGATATAAATATGAAAATTTCTTAAAATACTGAAGATGGCAAAATAAAATTTCACCGAAACGTCTCAACTGGGATTGGTGTTTCATTGGTCCAGCCCTCCTTGGCTGCATCCTTGCAACCCCAACATTACAATATCTACAACCACTAATTCACACACACAGAATTTAATTTAATTTGAAAATTAAATTTTTTAGAATCACTGGATTAGACTATGCAACGTGCTATTTAGTAGAACTACTAAGTTGCCTCCCAAGTGATTTGATCAAGGTTAGTTTTTTATCTTTCAATGAAAGGAAAAAAAAAAAATAATTTGTTTAATTGAGTAATCAAAAGATAATTGAATATCTTTAATTCAAGCGTTGTTAAAAAAAAAAAAAAAAAAAAAAAAAAAATTGGAAAATAAAGTATTAAATATATGACGGGAAAGTATAAACAAAAATGACATTTTCAAAACTAATTGAAAGCCACTGTAAAATTAGGTAAAAAATTTATAAATGCAATTTGAGTGAACGCAATACGGACTTATTACAAAGTTGTGAATAATTCAAAAGTAAATTATTTTGTTCTCTTTCTTTACTGTCGAGTTCCCAACTGAATCATAATATTTATTTTTATTTCACACCCTTGTTCTATGAAAAATTCCATTCCATTTTATCAACTATTTTTTATTTTCCCAAAAGCTTTGCAATTTAAAAAAAAAGAAAGAATATTTTAAAAATGAATTATACTAGGAACAATTTTTTTAATTTTCTCATCAAAAATATATTTTATTTTATTAAATGTCAATTATAATTGTGATTATGGAACACAAAAGCTCGGCAGGGACGGATTAAAGGGGGCCGAGAAAAAATTGAAAAAATTAAAAAAATAAGTAACTAGTCATCTCAGTGACGTAACGTATTTTAGCTGCCCCCCCCCCCCTCTCTTTTTCGCCGCGGGCGTATATAAGAGAGGGGGAAACGGAAAAATTTGGGGAAAAAAAAAGAAAAATTTAATGAAAATTTGTCTTTGAGAGGGCCTGGGCCCCTCGGGGCTCAGGTAAAAACGAAAAAAATAATATATATATAAAAGGAAAAAAGAATATATCAATTTTTCAAGGAATGTTTTCTGGAATATATCATTTTTTCAAGCCTATCCGGCCCGGCCCGCATCGCGAGGTTTGCGGGGGTGTACGTTGCCGGATCTGTTCGGATGTGCCCCGGGGGGCATATATCAGGGGGCGGCAATTAAAGAAAGATTTACTTAAAAAAAAAAGTAAAATGATGTGAATTTTGTATAGAAAATTTTAAGGAGGGGGCGGTAAATTAAATTTTGCCGCCCCCAAAAAATCTCCTAGTTGCGGCCCTGCTTACCCTATATATATTTTTTTACTTTCTCCTATCCACTCCCCTCCGAACTAGAACCTGAGAGTCCTACTGTATAAAATATATGTGCTAACCAAAACGTTTAGTAAAATGCTCTATCATGTTTTGAAAATTTTAACAAGACCTAAATAAAGCATTTTATTCCTCTTTAAAAAAAAAATCTGCCTGCTTCAAAAATAGACATAAAAAAATAAAATGTATGAGTAAATTCTAATTAATTTGCGTAATTAAAAATAAGTTAAATATTATCATTACAGTTAACTTATATTCTTCTTTAATTTGATTACTCGAATAATAAAAAAAATAGTAACGAATATTTTGAACCAATATTGAGTTAATTAAATATAAAAAAGGCGAAGTATTTTGCAGTCAGAAAAAATTCAGTTTCCGAAATAAGTTGCACCCTTTCTCAAGACTAAAATTGTAAGATTTACGACAAACAACAAATCCCTTCCACGTGCGAAACTATGCATTCATTTATAACATTATATTAATGGAGGATGCAGCCTGTAATTAATTTGTTTTGTGACCTTTGTTTTACATGTTTGGCTTGATCACACTTACAAAGTCTTGAAAAACAATATAGCCTAAATAAATTTTTACAGTGTTTTTATATGTGAATATTGTTAAACAGTACAATTTTTTTCATAAAATGTATTATGAACCTGTAATTTAACACGCTTGGAGTAGAGCTATAATGTTTATGATCAATAATACATTTTATAAAAAAAAAAAATTGTGACAATATATCTGTCACGTATACTGGGCAAATCCATTTATGCTGTTTCTTTTTTTTTTCAAAATTGTAAAGCAAATTATGCCAAAAAAATAAAAATAAAACGTGCCGAAACGTCCCGAAAAAATAATTTTTCATTAGTCTGGCTGCACCCTCCATTAATTCTACCCTTTTCCTTTTTCCCACTTGTTAATACAATTTTTACTAACAATTGTAAGAAACGAATAATGGAGTGGTTCAAAGCAAAAGTGGACCAAGTCCAAAAGTAAACAATTTTCTTATTTTTCCCATTTTGAATAGTAAATTATGGTAATTATTTGGAGTAATAATAAAGCATGTCCGAATTTCAATATTAATCCTCCAGAGTGCAGCAGTTCCTTAATGCAAAAAAAAAAATCTGAAAAACTCTAAAAATCCAAAAATCTGAATATAAAATTTAAAATGTGTACTTAGATAAAGTATAATTAATGTAAGTTCTTAATGATTGCTGAGATAAATGTTCTATATTTTAAGAGGAATTAAATATAAGGCTTTAACTTTAATTAATTTTTTCCCAAAAGACTAAAAAGTGAACTTGGTTCACTTTTGCTCTGAACCCCTCAAATAATAATTTCAGCAAAAGATAAGATAATGAACTGAACATATAGAGCGTGACAGACGGACATTAGCGAATTATATAAATAGATTTTTGTTAACAGAACATAACTAACAATAAGAATTTTCAAATATTCTCTCTAATATTTCTTCGCCTGGGTCCACTTGTGTTATAAAAGCACCTTGCAGTAGATGAGACGTCTTAAGCAAGGAAGAGGCCAAGGGCTGAGTCCTTTGGGGCTCATGGTTCATTCCGAATGTGTGTTGGTCAACGCCACGCGTGTATCCCGCCGTTCTCTCCATCTACTACAGTACATTTAATAAAGCTCACCACCCCTGAACTCTTTACCGTGGAAGAGTGACGGGCCCAAGGAGACTCAACATCTTTCGAATGTATTCCCTTAACGGGCTTAAATAAATGTTGCGACAAATAAACAGATTCCCTTTTTTTTCCCTCTCTTGTTTAATAAAAATTATATGAAGTGGATGATAAAAAAGTTATTATATTTTTCAAAATCATCAACTTTTTTAAAAGGAGTCTTGAGGGGTTAGTCAAGTTTAAGGTAAGCAAATGTGTTAAATATATACCCGGTAGATGTATAAGAAAAGAGGTTGAATATCCGTCAGAGCAATTCACGTTTACTTACGTCTCTTCAAGTGAGGAGTGTGAACCACGGTGTGTGATTATGTTCGCTTGGTGGAAAATAAAACTGAGTCTTTCGCTCGTAAGAAGAATTTATATTTTCCAAGTGGTAGCACGGGTGTTTTTTTTCTTGAAGCCCATGGAGAAGAAGAAAAGAAATGTAGATAGATAAAGAGAAGGAGAAATAGAAAGAGAGAGGAAGATGAAAGGGAGAGAAAAAGGAGAGAGGGGGTCGTTGGTTGGTTCTTCTTCTGGACGCGAAACTCCCATCCCCCTTTAAGCTATGGCGTTGAACTATCGCGGGAAGGGTGATCACTTATGCATGGCTCTGGATTCTACAGCTCAATACCAAACGCAAAAAACATTGCCACATGAACAGAAAGAAGAAAACAAAACAAAAAAAAAAATAACGTTAACGCAATAAAGGACAACTGAGAAACTGAACACAATAGTCGCAAAATGAAAAATGAGATCGGATTATGTTGTTTTAGGTAATCAAGGATATACCGTAGAGAATGAAGGGGATTCCTATTGTTGATAATACACAAATAATAAAGAAACATTTTTAAAAGTTTATTAAATTCATATATTATATAGAGGACCTTACTTTTCCAACATACAATAATATTATATTAAATAAACCCTTTAAGAGAACCAATGAAGAACTTATTTTGATTTATCTTAATCTAAAATATAATAAAAATAAGGAATTAATTTTTTCTCAAAAGACTAAAAAGTGAACTTTTCGGCAACTCAGGCCATATAAGACTTTATACGATAACCGTTATTAAGTATATCTACCAATATAAATGACCTTCATAACAATGTTGAGAGGAGGGAAAAAAAAAAATTAAAATTACCTATAAGATAAAAAAAAACTTTGAAATTGTATTTAATATTTTTGAATAATGGGATGAAAAGGAGCAGAAGATTCCGATTTCTTAACAACCTTTGAGACCAACTGAGAAACTGAACACAGAGTTTAGAGTCATTTCATCTTCAGTCTTTTTTTAATAAGAAAATACACATAATTTAACAATGAAATGTTGAAAAATTGTATAAGACTTAAATCTAAAACTTGAGTGTGGTAGTGGATGTGATTAATATCTTAAAAGAATGGCAGGAATAGATTAAAAATAACAACCATTGTAATATTTTAATTGTTAATGATGTTAATTATGAATAAAAATCTATTGTAGCCTGATTGCCTGATGATGGTCAAATAAATTTGGACCGAAACGTCGCGAATATCTGGGAGTTTCATTGTTTTGGAGACGCTCCTTCCTGGCTGCTACGTCCTGCCATTCTTTTAAGTTAAATCTAAAACATTTGGATACTAAATGGTGTAAATAAATAAGGCTGTGTAAATTGTATCGTAATTGTCTTTCGTTTAAAGTCTATATGACTTAAAAAAAAGACTTATGGTTTTAGTTTTAGGAGTTAGTTATACAATACATGTAGTCAATATAAATTATATCAGATTTAAATTATGTTTAATATTTTTGACTTGGCCCTCCAGAGAATTCTTTAGGGGTCATTCAAGTATTACGTAAGCAATTTTTTTGTGTTTTAACCACAATTATTATTTAATTAATAAAGAAGGAAGGCAGGAGCGACCAAAAAATAGTCTCTAGATCCTTATTGAATTTTGAGATGTTTCAGATCAAATATTTTATCATATCATAAGTCGTTGCTACATGAGATAAAAATTAGATATTTTAATCGAAAAATGAATTGTATAGATATTAAGTTTTATTTATTTATTTATCCTCCCCTTTTCGGGATTTAAGACATGTGCATTTTTCTTTTTTCCTTTTTATTAAATGGCCTCGGTCTAATCACCATTTGGCCAACCCATATTTTATATTTGCTCGGGATGGTATTATATATTATTAAAATAATATAGCAGCGAGGTACGAAATATCAGTGTTACTTCTCTTAGCGTTCTTGCACTCAAAACTTTCTTATTATCTTTTATTATATTAAATAAACTATTTTAAATCTAAATTATCCCTATATTTGAATATTATGAAAAGTAATTTCTCTAAAGGGGTTGGAAATAGTAGAGAATGTTCTTTAATTAATTCAGAAATTTGCTTTCAAATTTTCTTTGCAAATTAATTTTACCATAAAGATGTAATTAAGAGAAATTAGAAAAAGAAAAGAAATTTTGTTTGTATTTAATAGTAAGATGTTAGCCTAAAGTTAATTGAATTGAGATCGTTGATTAACACTTACATTAAATCATTAAGGCCTTGATGAGCAATTTGAGACGAGAGGGTGAGTACTTCACGACTCGGAGAGGACTTCCTTCTCTTTTCAATTCTCTTCCGTCCATTGGGAGGCAGCCCGGAAGCCGGAAGGATACTCATTGTCTTTTGGCTCACGTAGGGTGTTAATTGGTTTTCTTCGTGTCTACAAACAAGCAAGAATCCACATTTACAATTTCCCAACATCATAACCCCTACAATACCCCTCAACGCACTACTTTTTCAGAATAAAACCACTGATTATAGATAATCTTTAGTTTTTTAATTGTATTTCTTAGAATTGACTCATTCAAATTCAAAAAGGATATGTGGTCTGAATATTTAATTAATATGTAGATAATTTATTTTTAAAAATTGCTGCAATATTTATTATTAAAAATATAAGATTACTAATGCAAAAATGCCAACTAATTAAGCCAATAGTTTTTTGGCATTTGAGAACATTTAGACCTAAGTCCACATTTATTAAATTTATGATACGAAGATTAATGCTAATAGCATCAGGATACGATGGACCACTCTCAGATCACATTATTTGTAGATATCAATATTTCGTCTGGCAAATTGCCAGATCCACCGTCAGGACAAAAATATGATTTTATTAAGAGTCCGAGTCAATCAATGTAATCAGGTATCTACTAATATGCAACTCTCGCTTGTTTAGATACATATCATGTAATATATAAAAAATTATTTTTTATACATTGAGATGACGGTACGAAAGTTTATTAGAATTACTTCATCAAATTCTTTCCAACAAAATTTCTTTCGCTCTGAATTTATTCTCAACAAAAATTTTCATTACATCGTCAAATAAAATGGAATTCGCAATGTCAGATTCAATTGATAAAACTGCATTCAGATATACTTGAGCGTAAATATGTTTTAATTCGTTTTAAGCGTGAAAATTAAGGTTCCAATTTTAAGTGGACGCTGAAAAAAAACAAACCTGCCTTACAAGTTAGCCTATTTAGAAATCCGCCAGTACCGAAGTTAAAAAATAAAAGTTAAAAAATAAAATGATGTGAGAGCTGATATTATTAGTGTAGGAATTTTTTTTTTTTTAATTAATTAAAAACGAGTAACAAAATAATAAATTGGCTACCGATTGAAATAAAAAGGGACGGGTCTAAATAGCCTCCGATGCCTAAAAAATACATTAAATAAAATTTTAAAAAAATACTATTTTAGTGTACTGTATGTTTTTATTAATAACAGAGGTGGCTGCTTCACCTGTGTCACAGTAGATGTAACATAATGTTGAAAATTTTATTAAGAGATTACTGCTTATATGTTAATTTTGAATTATAAAGCTTTTAGAAAAGAGAAAAAAATTCTCTTAGACGTTTATTTCAACTTAGATTTAATGAAAAAAAGACGGCATCAAAAGGAATAAATTTTTTACCTTCTAAAAGGAAAGTATTGCAAACATTTGAATCACTATCGAATTGGGAAATTGGACCGAGTGACAGAGGACATGGAAACAATCTTGAGCCGTCAAAGTCCCAATCTGGGAGAAGTTACTTTGGATCTTTCGATTCCATATAAATAGCACTGCTGAATATTATTACCCTTCTCTGTTGGGTCAAGGATTTCCCTTAAGGATTATGGGGGCACTTAAAGTGTTTCATTAATTATCAATATTTTTGATCATTTTGATCTTGAAAAATATTTTTAGCTAAAATCATAAAGTTTATAGTAATAAACTCAATATTTAAATTATATATTAAAATTTAATTCAAGAAGTTTTGTCAGAGAATCATTGATAATGAAAAGAAAATCACGCAAGGTATGGAATCGATAGTAATAGCAAATCATGAGTAAAAATTAAGAAAAAAATTTCAAGTTATAGTTTTTTTATTGTAGTCTTTTCGGCATCTTAGGCCATATAGACTTTAGACGATACTCAATATTTAAAATACGCTTTTTATTGGGATCTAGCACGTTTATTTATACTATTTGGTATTTAAATGAATAGTTTTTTTTTTTTTTTTTGAATTACTAAAAATAGAATTAGAAAATATACAGTAAATTGTCTTGTCTTACAAAAAATTAATATTAATTATATTTTAATTTTACTATAAAATAAATTATTTTCATAAAATATGATTTAGAAAATTATTATGTCTCATCGCATCTTTTCAAACTCAAAATTTTTTATAAATTCAACTTTGAATTGTTATGTCACACTTGGAGAAACCCCCGGGTCCCCCATGTCACAATTAGTAACGTTTTGTCCAGACACCATACCTTCCCCCTAACGCGTTACGTAATATGTGGGGACGACCCCTATCCTGAATAGGCCATTAAAAGAATAAACTAAAATTAAAAATATCCAAACAAAGGACTGGTCCACTTTGACTTTTGATAACTATGAGATGCTCATTATTATTTTTATGTCTAACACGTATTTAATAATTTATTAATTCCCATACTATTTAATTATGAGATTAGAATGAAATTTTTTATTTGGTAAATAGGGCTTTGAAGAGGAGAGAGAGATTCCATCCCTGAGAACGATCAATGTGTGAGAAGAAATTGGTATAGAGAGGCAAGCAATCCCAGCCAGGGTGGTTTTCGGGGCAGGGGTTGGCCACGCGACATTAAACATTCACGCGCGGTTAATGCAGTGCCGCGGCGGAGCCCAGCTTCTGCATTGCGCACGTGTGAATCCCATCCCCCCCCCTTCCCCCACCTCCTCGGCAATAGTCGCATTTTTACCACTTGCTATACTAGGCTTATCTTCTTCAGATCAATGATCATTCAGTTCAATTGCTTCACTTTTGCAAATAGCTATTTTGCCAATAATTAGATTTGAAATTCATTCATTTTACCCAAATGTTTTTTTATCACTTTAATAAAACAAATTCGCTTTATTCTTAATTGCATTCTAAAATAAATTCATTTGAAATTTTTGATTCTTATAAAGACAAGTGTTTATGTAAATTTATTCTAATATTTTATAACATTAACTGAATGTTTAGTATAAATTTAAAAGTATTGCTTTTGTAAGAAAGAAACATTTTATCTCAAATCCCTAATTGTAAATCACAATTATTTCAGTACTAATTTTAATAAATTTTCATAAAAATCATTATGTGAAATATATTTAAATAATAATAAAAGGTAGAAAAAGTAATATTACTTAAAAACATTTGCTATAGCATGAGATCTCAACTCATTTAATTTGTCTAATTGCATCTCGATTCATTGAGATTGCATATATAATAAGACCTAATTTTTTTTTTTTTTTTTTAACACTCACATTCACACAGTCTTTTCGGCCATTTAGGCCATATAAGACTTTTTACGATAACCGTGATTTGTAAATATTTTTTCTTCTTCTTATAATTATAAAAATTTTTTCCATCAATCTATTCATGAAATGAGAGTGGCCTCAATAAAAAAATATTAATTTAAAGTTTTGTTTTTTTGTTTCAGTTACGACAGAAGCCAGCCCTTCGTATTTCAGTTGGGTGTTGGCCAGGTGATCAAGGGTTGGGACCAAGGGCTCACCGACATGTGCGTCGGCGAGAAACGACGTTTGGTGATTCCCCCGTCGTTGGCTTACGGTGATCGGGGTGCAGGAAGCGTAATTCCGGGTGGCGCCACTCTCATTTTCGAGGTGGACCTTATCAACATTGGCGATTCCCCACCACCAGTAAACGTCTTCAAGGAAATCGACGCTGATAAGGACTCACAACTTAGCCGAGAAGAGGTTATTTATTATTATACTGTATAGTCTAATAAATGAAATTATAAATGAAATTTATCAGTGATATTAGACTCAACAATGCACTGAGAAGAGGATTCAATCGTAGACATTTGTTAAATATTTTTCGAGAACTATTTTTTTAAAAAGATAAAGGGTCCGGGGGCCTGGTGCAATGGATAGCACCCCTTCGCCCCGGAAAGGGGGAGACCCTGGGTTGGTTCCCGGGGGCCTTGGGGTGTTTTGCCTTTTAAAAAAAAAAAACTTATTTTTTTTTTAAAAAAAAAAAAGTAGACATTTGTTTTCAGAAATCTCTAAAATAATTATTTATTTTGCTAGGCTTATTTCCCTAATGAGTTAAATATAAATTCCCATTCACACACACATAAACACCGACTTCTCGGCAACTCAGGCCATATAAGGCCAGCACGCTAACCCCTACACCAAGCAAAAACAATTATTGGAAAAAACAATTCTTGCGTAAAACGAGGCAAGATAAAATTTCAAGACAGATTAAAGAAAAAATAAAATGGAGAGTATTGCTAGTCTAGATAAAAGTAAATTTCGGGAAAAAAATATGAGCCTTTTTTTTTGGGTCACTCTATTTATTAATAATTATTTTTAGGAGGATCCAAAACCTTCACTCGACCCTTATTTCATTAATAAAGTTTATAACGAAGGTGGGGGATATATATCTTCATCAGAGAGTTCAGTTGAGAAGACTCACCCTCCATCAACTTTTTGAAAAAAAGGGCGCACACCGATTGAACAAAAATGCTCAATGACAAAACATTTTTGACGAATCGTGCTTAAAACTGTTTTTTTAATGCTTTTAATATGGGTCAGCGCATACCGATTAAGCAAAACAATAAAAAAAAAACACAAATGAGCATGATTCGATATCACTGAACAAAATGTTTTGTCATTGAGCAAAGCGTTTTTGCTCAATCGGTGTGTGTCCAGCCCTAGGAAGCAAATAAATTCAATTAATATTTAAAATATAAAATAAAAGATCTATATTTTTCATTGGGATTAGTGTTACCCCTTCCTCCAAGGCTAATATTTCCATGAAGACCCCCTTAACTAAAATATTCCAATTACTTCTTTGTTTTTATTTCTTCTTTTATTGTAGGAACAATCCTTTTGTCTTGGGTCATGGATTCTTTTTATAAAAAAGAGACACGGTCTCAGAATAATTTTAACAAATTATCTAAACTAATTAAAAATTTTTTTAATATAATAAATTTAATTAATTTTTTTTTTTTTTATATATAGGTAAGCGAGTATTTAAAAA
Source organism: Euborellia annulipes (assembly GCA_023213315.1). Lineage (NCBI taxonomy): Eukaryota > Metazoa > Arthropoda > Insecta > Dermaptera > Anisolabididae > Euborellia > Euborellia annulipes. The sequence continues at coordinate 107,670 of JAKCPI010007625.1, forward strand.
AGCAAATGGTTGCTGCGGACACCGAAGGAGGCGAAAATGAAGAAGTGAAACGAATGCTTGAAGACCATGATAAACTAGTCGAGGAGATTTTCCAACACGAAGACAAAGACAAGAACGGTTTCATTTCGCATGATGAATTCTCAGGGCCTAAGCACGACGAATTATAAATTATTCAATCAATAAAAGGAGAGAAAAAAAAAAATTTAATTGAACTGAAAGAAACAAAATTTATATCTAACGCTGATCAAAATATCAGCGAAATTTCTTTTACCAACAAAAATCATATCATTATAAATATAAATTGTTTCCTTTTAGATCACTCAATCATTCTAGGCTCATATTAACTAACATTCCTCGGGTGACTTAAGCTAAAAGCAACCTGAAATCACGAACAATTTTTTCCTCAGACATATCTTTTCTGGTTCTAACAAGGGGAGGTCGCATGTTACGTGATCGTCTTTAAAAAGGCTCAATCACAAATGATATGATCGGAAAACCAGAGGCCGCTTGAAAGAAACCAAATCTATATTATCTAGAAAAATAATTTTTTAGTAATATCATCACTTCGTATTTATTTATTTTTTTTCTTTTTTAGCTTTTTAATATGTTAAATAAAATCTATTAATTATGTTGAAAATATATAAATATAATATTAAATAATAATGATAAAAACTATTGTCCAAAAACTCTTTTAATATTTTTATATCATCTTAAATTTAGAATTAAATCAACTAGTCGTGACCTTCCCTTTTAATATTAATCAAAAAAAAAAAAAGTGTATAGAAAAGGTTTCCTATTCGTCCAAAAAGCGTAACCTAGACACTTATAATAATTTTCTTAAAAACAAATTGGGATATTCATTTTTTTTTCATTGTAAATTTTATAAAAAAAAAAATCGAAAATGTACAATTAATTTTTAAATGTCTGTTATTGTTAAAGTTGACGAGAGAGTAAATAAAGTGATGTTTTTTTTTTCAAGGGATCATTTTTGAATTGAACATAAAAACCTTTTTAGTTCTCGTAATTCATTCTTTTCCCTCTTGTTTCTTTACGAGTATGTCACTATGTGCTTTATTTAAACTTTCAGGACATTTATTGTTTTAAGGAAAGGGCCAGATATCACAATGCTATTTAAATTTAATTAAATCATTTCTTGATATAGGAAATTGGCAGCCAAAGGCATATGAAAATGAAACTCTCCAATTGTTGAAACATTTCGTTTATAGCTATCACCCAGGGCCGGATCTAGGGGGGCAGTGGGTGCGTGTGCCCCGGGCGGCAGATTTCAGGGGGCGGCAATTAAAGAAAGATTTACTAAAAAAAGGTAAAATGATATGAATTTTGTATAGAAAATTTTAAGGAGGGGGCGGCAAATTAAATTTTGCCCCCTCTAAAAAATCTCTTAGTTCCGGCCCTGCTATCACCCAATTGAATAAACTCATTAATTAGAGGGAAGCTTACTTAGACAAATAATTATTTATATATTGATGCATATAGGCAGTAAATATTGTAAAAATCAATTTCGGCAAGTTTTATAATCCGTATATTTCGGATGCATTAACAACAATCCTTCATCAGCTCCTGAAAAACATTAACAATGTGAGTTACAGAGAGACAATTATGTTATAATAATATTTGTTTATTTTTTTAAACATTTTTTATACATTTTTTTTTTTGTTTCATAGTGTGAGTTAGCTAAAATTAAAATGTTATAAAAAAATGTTAAAAAAAAAACTCAAATATTATTGTAATAACATAATTGTCTCTCTGTAACTCACATTGTTAATTTATATTTCAGCCGCTGATAAAGGATTGCTGTTAATGCATCCGAAATTATAGAACTCACTTTTATTTACTGCCAAAATCTTACCGATTTATCTTTTTCTATAATATTATACACTCTTAGTTAACTGAATGCTTTATTTCATTAAAGTCGAAACGTTTCGACAATATGAGAGGCTCACCCTGTGGTTGCTAACTCATTTCCTATATCAAATGATCAATCCAGTTTATCAATGTCTATGTCTAAATAATTTGTTATATGGAATGGAAGAGAGCAAGTACGGGTGCATCAAATAATAGAGCATTTGGATTCCAAATGCCTGAAATCTCCAGATTTGTGATATACGATGAATTTATTAAGAAATTTAAAAAAAAGCCGGAGATTTAGGTAGTCGTGTAGGCCTATATAGTATTTTTAATAATAAATTCATTTTAAATAGTAGAATTCAAGTTGTAATATAATTTTAAAAGAAAACTATCAATTTTTTTTAGACAATCTATGGAAAGAATATGATAAAATCACCGTCTATGGGCTATATCTTAGATGCCCTATGTCGGTATCGAGGGGCGCCAAAGGCTTGATGAGCCTGGGGCTCATTTCGCCCTCATCTATCGGTAGTTACTCTGCTGCAGGGGGCCGGCCACTAGTGTCTGAACAAGTGCTCGAGGGTGGAGCCTTGAGCTTAGGCAACTGAAATGCTTAGTGGTCGGAATTGTTGCTTTAAGGTGCGCGTCTCGGGGTGCTAATTTTGGGAGTTTCTAGCGGCCACAATTTTGAAGCTATCGACCTCAAATTTTTTTTAAATTAAAGCTATTCAAATTATCTACAACTTATAGAAGCCCTTTTTTTGATTTTCGAAAAAATAAATTTTTTTTTAGATTAATTGCCTTAAAGAAAATATATTTTTTAAAAATCCGCTCTATAACTTATAGATAAATAAAATAGTAGGCTAATCATTGTGTTAAAAAATAATTAATTTTCTACCCTTAATTAATTAGCTGGAAACTTTAAAATGAAATGGAATAAATCCCTTGTATTCTTATGGGGAAAACTAACGCTATCTCTTGCCGCCTCGAGTCAATCGTGTTTTAACGGCTTTTCGAGACGCACTTAAAGTTAGCTTTTCCTCTTCAGTTTCATTAAGAAAAGAAGATTTATTATAAAAATATTGGTTTGGTGAAGCGATTGACATGCGAGGCTGGACTACTTCGTAGAGCAGTCTAGTCCCAACAGTCCTAACATCCGCGACGAGTGGAATCTTTTTCTTATTATTATCTATAGCCATCTCAGTAGTTGCATAGGAATTCAACAAAACGACTCCAAGTTGCCTCGCTTTGATCGCGCTACTCTAGCCGAGTCGTTGCAAAAGAATTACACCTCTACAAGTTTTAAGGAAGAAATTATTTTTCATTATTGATTTCATTCACTCAAAGTCCTAATATGTTTGAAAACCTCTTTAATTTATCCGGAGTGCTCTGGAAGGGAAAAAAATCGAGCAAGTTTCATCTTCAATTTATACTCGGGTTCATTTCCATTAACCAGAGTAAGATCTCTTTCTTAATGAATGGGGTGGCAAGGATTAATTATAAACATATGGGTATAAAATAGTAATATAATATAAATGTCTATGAATTATGGAAAAGATACATATGGGTAATGTTCTCTTTTATAAAATTCCCTTGAAATGCAAATGAAGATTTTTGTCCATAAAACATAAAGGAATTAAAATATTTTCATTCTCTGTTTAAAACAAAGCTAAGATAAAATGCATATCTTGTGAGTGTCAACATTTTATATAATTTTAGACAAATAAAATTGAAAAAGGACAACAATATACAAGGTAAGTAAGTTTTAATCTTTTACCTCATATTACTTTTTACTTTCTCTTACCTCTATATGAGGCCTTCAGCGCCAGAACGGCCTAACCCATATTTCACTTTTTTGGTTTTATGCCTTAATATCTATTAAATCATAAATTTCAGAGTAGTACATGTGGTGAAATCTAGCTTTAAAAATCTGGTGTGACTGGTGGCATAGCACACAACTTTCTCTTACCATTGGTAAAAGAAAATTGGGTACTGTGCTTGTCACACCAGATTTTTTGTGTAGAGAAATAGGCTATTTAGTTTCTGCTAATATATTCGAAATCAAGATCTCTATATTTGTTATTGTATAGTTAATGTATGATTTTAGATGGCCTACGACTAAAGGGCAAATAAACGAAAAAAAAAAAAAAAAAAATTCAAGATCTCAAATTTAGAAACATGGGAAAATATTTATATTTTGTTATTATAGCAACCGTTTCTTCTATCTTTCCTACGAAGTTCAAGAGTAAAGTAGCTTTCAAACAATTTTGAGAGAATATACATTTTAAAGATTATCTATCAGTAAAGTAGTACTTTTTGGAAAGGTTTGTGTCACGTGCTACGAAGGTTACTTAACTTTTTTTTAAAGTGAAACTTCTACAACCTGTATTATATCGCCTCAATTATTTTTTACCTACAGGTAAAAAATAATTGAAATATGAATTTTAATCAAAATCGATAGACTGAATTTTGAGAAAATTGTAAAAAACTGAAAAAGCACATAGTGCTTTATGGCCGATTGGGATTAAAAGCTTATTTTCACGAGGGTACCTAACTTAAATATGACACACACACAGACCATGTTGTGAAAACCACTTTTTTGGATTCAGAGGACCTCGAAACGTGTATACCCATCAATAAAATTATCACAGGATAAGTAAAAAAAATGGGCAAGAGGCATATAAAGAAACAGACGAAACGCCCGCCGAAGGCGGGCTTTGCGAATTATTTAATAATCATAATTTTTATAAATTTACAATTTTTTTTTAAATATAATTTTTAATAAATTAACCAATCTTCTTTTCTTACAAAACCTATAATTTTGCGAGACAAATTTTTTTTGGACTCAGGGGCCCCAAAACGTCTATTTCCATTAAAATCTCGACATCGAATTTTTTGACATGAATGCAATACTTTCTCTCTATAACATTATCATAATTATCATTACTATAATTAAAGCGCTAGCCACTGACTTCCTGTGTGTAGTGTGTATGTGCCTGTCAGGGCGCTGATTGGCCAGAGAAAAAGGAAATGGAGTTAGAGAGGGAAATTTAAATCAAACTTCGAGAGGGAATTTTTAAATTTCCAAACAATGAGCAAGAATGAATATGACTTGAGGAGGGAGGGAAAGGAGCAATTCCACCTAAGGTTGACATTAAATAGAATTATATTACGATATTCTAATCTGAGCAAGAGATTGCTTTTATTCAATAATAAATATCCTGAAGCAATTTGTTTTTATAAATAAATCCATCAAAATAATCAAAGAATACCATTGAAAGAACTGGCTGGATAAATCAATGTATCTCATAAAAGTAATATGAAAACAAATATGAATTTGAAAAGGATAAAAAACTTTTTTTCTTTAAATTATTCATTAGATAATATTCTTAAAAGTTTTCTAATCCCGTTGCAACCTAGCTTGGTTGAAACCACTTATTAAAATGATTGTATTTTTTATCTGCTATATTTTTTCCAAAAGGCATCTGTGATTAGTTCATCATATATTCCGAAGATCAGAGTGGTAGTTAAAACTCATAAAAATAATTATTCAAATGAACCGAAATTTTGCATACATAAATGACAAGATTTTATTGTAGAAAGGAGGTAGGAAGGAGATGGGGTGAGTTCACTCAGAGAATACTGGCGACTAGAAGTCAAACGCGTGAGGTGGAGGGGACGAGAGGATTCAGGCGATCTCAGCTAATGATTTAAATGGAGACGTAAGATGAGGTATCCCATGTCAAATCGTAGAAAATTAAAAAAAAATGAGGACTTTTTTCCTTGATTTTATAGCATATGTGAGTGGATCGTTATCTTATTTTTTTAATTATCGAAAATTTTTCAAAATCATTTTTACAAAAAAAATGGCCTCTTAATTTGATTTCTGCACTTGGAGGAGGGGGTGCTAGTATTAATATAGTAAACCCGAGTCAGGTAAGGTTCTCGACCAGTGGCGGCTTTACGCAGGGCCGGGTCTAGGATGGGGGGCCCTGGGTGCATGTGCCCAGTGAGGTCATTTCAAATTTTTCTTGGAGGGTGGGGGGAAAACATTTTTTTTCTTAAAATTTACTTACAAATAGGTACTCAAATTTAGCAAAAAGATATTTTATTTAATTAATTGTTCAATTTTGTACAGTTTCTATACTCGTAGATGTATTTTGAAAATAATTCCTATTATTCATGGTAAATATATTGATGCCTGGGTCTAGGACGATAAAATTTTAGAGGCGAGAAAATTTTAGACTCAAATTTAAAAAAATTTACAGTGTTGGAGCGGGGGAAGGGAGAGGGCGGCATATTAGAATATTAGTAAGAAGGCCCTCGGGCCGTGGTGTAGTGGCTAGCGTGCTGGCCTTCTATACCAAGGGTCGCGGGTTCGGATCCCAGGCAGTCCGATTATTTTATTTATGCCATTATACCCAATAGATATATTCATAAATATCGGTGATAGTAAAAAGTATTATATGGGCTAAGTTGCCGAAAAGACTGTGTATGTGTGTGGGAGTGGAAAAAGTGTTAAAAAAAATTAATAAGGAGGGGGGCGGCAAATTAAATTTTGCCCCTCCTAACAAATCTCCTAGTTCTGGCCCTGGCTTTACGAATATGTGACCTCAGGCTCTCCAGTTTAGGTGACCCCAAACCAAAAAATATATTATCCATAGTCCATAGTGGGCCCTTCAAATTTTAAAACAGACGCTGCTCTCGGCGGATCTCTAAGCTGCTGTATCAAAGATAGTCTCTGATGCAGTTAATAAATACTTGAACAAAAATCATACAAAAGAAAAATAGTTTGATAACAAATAATTTGATAAAAATATCTCGATTAACGCTCAAGGTCTCCGCCGATCTGGCAACGTTGCGTCTCTATTTATTCGAGCCTTATAACACTCAAAACATACACCAGAACGCCAAACATATTGAAATAGAAATCAACTAACAAAAAGTATCTTTGAGAGTAAAGCACAAAAAAATGGACCAAATTGACAGTGTCGAAAACATTTTGCAAAAACATCTTCCAGAGGATGCTTTAGTTCAAGTGAAAAATATTTTATATGGTCGCTCTCATAAGTAAGTAATATTCTATTATATTTTAATTTGTTTTAAGGTCCGGCATCTATGGTCATTTAGACCCCCCCTATTTATTTCAAATGATTTATCATTAAGTTACATGTCTATATTTATTGTAAACGATTTTATCAGCTCCCATCATAGATAGGCCTATAGATTTTCAAAATATCTTAATGACTATTTGTTTATTATATCCACCTCTATATATAATAAGTATGTTTTCTATCGTATTAAAATTCAATGACATACTTGATTTAAATAAAAGTTATATTTTTGAGTTCGAAATAATTCAGTGGTGTCATTTCAACTTTTTTTTGGGGTAGGGGAAAACTTTTTTTTTCTTAAAATTTACTTTCAAATAGGTATCTCAAATTGGCCAAAAGATATTTAATTTAATGAATTTTTTTAATTTTTTACAGTTTATATAGCCGTAGATATATTTTGAAATATTTTATTTAAAATAATATAAAATTTAAAAAAGATCAGGGTGCACCCCCCTTCCCTCAAATGACACCACTAATACTTTTTAGCGATCTAATTGGCACAAAGGCCTGCCTACAAATCGTGTTCTCATCAATAAGTCATTAATTAAACTTATATTCATTATTCTTTTTTTTAGAAAATTAGATTTAAAAGAAGATATTATAAAAATAATGGAGAAAAAAAATTGGGATCTTAAAAGTTTTATTATTACTGCATCAACAGAACAACTTCGACCACCAAGGTTTTTATTATATAAAATCAAAAAATTCCTAGCTAATTTATTTATTAAAAAAAATGTATTTTAACAGAATAATGAGAGTTGGACTAGTTCAGCATAAAATTGATGCTGATCCATCATCCCAAATACAGTATCAACGAGATTCAATATTCCAAAAAATTCGAGAATTTATTGGTATTGCAGCAGAATGCGGCGTTAATGTGCTTTGTCTGCAAGAAGCTTGGAGTATGTAAGCATATCCCAAATAACAATAAAAATTAATTTTCTAAGGCTTTTTTAGAGGTGTTCCCATTGGGCAGGGTTATAGAAAAGAAATGACGTTAAAATTCGGTCTCAGGATTTGGTTAAGAGGGGGTCCGAAATTTTTGGTGTAGCTCCGGATTCAAATTAGCTTTAATAAAGAACTTATATATTAATAAAATCATAATTTTAATTGTCCAAAGGGGCCTCCTGGATCTCCCCTTGCACAGCTAGTATGCTCCATATACGTTGTATATTCTCAAATATTTTTTTAGATAATGGGTATATTGCATAATCTTTCAAATAAAAACAGATGAAAAATATAATAAGTAAATAAGATGAACATAGACAACGAATAGGTTAGAAAAAGTCAGCTGATGGAAAGATTTGACAGATCAATTGCCGAATGGTTTGTCAATTTGTCTAACAGTTAAATTATTTTTATTTTTCACTTTTTAAAAAACCCAAGATTTAATAAACATTTCAAGTCAATTTGTTGTTGTTGTTAAATCGCCAAAAACTAAAAATTGTAGACTTGGCCTACTCGATAAAAGGGATGGAAACACTCTTGGGCCTTTTTACTTTTTCTTACCTCTATATACCGGTATGTTAATATATAGAGAGAGAAAGTATTGATTTCATGTCAAAATGTCGAGATTTTGATGAAGATAAACGTTTTGAGGTCCCCTGAATCCAAAAAAGTGGTTTTCGCGAGATGGTCTATCTGTGTGTGTGTGTGTCTGTGAACAAAATATCTCAAGAACGAAACGCTAGGAGATTGAAATTTTATATTTAAATTAGCCCCCCCCCCCCTGGCACGCAACACGAAGCTTTTGAACAAAATCGGCCAAAGAGTACTAGTACTTTACTGATGTGCTTTTTCACTTTTTTCGATTTTACTCAAAATTCGTTCTAACAATTTTGATTAAAATTCAAAAATAAATTATTATTTAGATGCTCTTTAAAATGTATATTCTCATTTTGCTCTCAAAATTGTTTGAAGACCACTTTACTCTTGTACTTCATAAGAAAGAGGAGAGATAGTTGCCATAGTAACAAAATATAAATATTTCCCCATGTTTATAAATTTTGCATCTTGAATATATCGCCGGAAATTATATGGACTCAAAAAATCTGGTGGGACAAGCACAGAACACAGAACTTTCGATTACCGAAGGTAAGAAAAAGTTGTGTGCTGTGCGACCAGTCACACCAGATTTTTATTCTTTTGAAATAATATAAGCCTATAATAAATTAAACTCCCAGATATTCGCGACGTTTCGGTCCATATCTCATCATATCATCGGGCGAATATCTGGGAGTTTCATTGTTTGGAACACTCCTTCCTGGCTGCTACCACCTTCCATTCTTTTAAGATATTAATCACAGCCACTTCCACACTCAACAAACTATAATAAATTAATTAAACTTTGCTTGTTTTTTAATCAAACAAATTTATAACATATTTAAGGTCTAATTATGCAATTTTTATAGAAATAATTGCTAAAAATTGTTTTTGTAAAATATTCTAAAGTGTTTTTGACATTGATAGAAATTGAATCATTATTATTATTCTTTTTTATTTAAACAAGTGATTATATTACCTTATTAAATGATGTTCATCCGCAACCCATTGGTTCAACCGCAATATTGATATTATTGCAAAATAATAATAATATCAAATAGCACACAACTATAATTAAACACAGATATCACAAAGAATCATTAACATCATTATTAATCATATTACAATGAACATAGCCTCTTTAAATCAGCCAATCAGAGATTAACACGTCACAATAACAAAATTTAAATTTTTCCGTTTGTACCTATATTTTTTTTTAGGGTATTTAGTTAAAAAATATTAATTGTATGTTAATTTTAAAATCTTGCCAATCAATTTAAATAAAGAGAACGGTCTTTGTTTGGTCTTAGGTGCTGAAAAAGGCTTTAAACTAAAAATAATAATAATAAAATTATCAATTACTATTGGAATGTTAATATCTGAATGGACGGAAAAATAAAATATTTATTTAGTGTTTTAATAATAACTCACAAACTATATTGTTTAAGGAATTCGCTTTTATCATTTTTCAGATATGCCGTTTGCATTTTGTACTCGAGAAAAACTTCCCTGGTGTGAATTTGCTGAATCGGCCGAAAATGGACCTTCTACTAAATTTATTCAAGAGGTTTGTGTTATGTTAATTTCTTTATAATTCATTTTAGGTCTTGGCTCTTATGAAATTTTATCTTATTAAAAAAGATAATTTAAAAAATTTTAAAAATATCTTGCAATGAGTTTTTGATAAATGTAGAAGAAAATTATTCTTAGCTTCTTCCTTGTCCCCGTGACTACCAAATATATGAGAGGTTGTTCCTACTTTTTTTTTGCAGACCTGAGAATTTTCCACTCTTCCGTTACTGGTACAAAAATTTTGAATCTTATGCAATAGTATAGTTTTATACTGAATTTTATTATTATTAGCAAGGATGAAGAAAAAAAAAATTTCATTTAAATTTTTTTTTTTTTTAAAAAAAATTTTAAAATGCAATTATTTTATTATAGATGTGTGGAAAATATGGGATGGTTATAATAAGTCCGATATTAGAAAGAGATCATCGAGATATAATCTGGAATACGGCAGTGGTGATTGGAGTAAAAGGAGAAATATTAGGAAAACATCGAAAAAATCACATACCTCGAGTAGGCGATTTTAATGAATCAACTTATTACTCTGAAGGAAATACTGGTCATCCTGTGTTCGAGGTATTTTTCATGCTTATTTTTATATAAGAGTTGAATAAAAAATCAACTTTTATATATGAGGATGTGGTGGTATGGGCAGTCAAGGCAAAAAACAAAATAAAAGTCTATTTTTTGTCGACGTTTCGATGCTGATCGCATTCTTCTTCAGGACAAAAATGATGTCAAAATGTCAACTAACCTGACAATTTGACATCATTTTTGTCCTGATGAAGAGTGCGATCGGCACTCGAAACGTCGACAAAAAATAGACTTTTATTTTGTTTTTCGCTTTGACTGCCCATACCATCACATCCTCATATAATAATATCCAGCCATCAAGATACAACTAGTCAACTTTTATATTTTTATAAATTAACAAATTATTTTAATCATTAAATGTTTATTTTCAGACACCTTGGGGAAATATTGCGATAAATATTTGCTATGGTCGTCACCATCCATTAAATTGGCTTATGTTCGGATTAAATGGGGCCGAAGTGGTTTTTAATCCTTCAGCAACAGTTGGAAATCTTAGTGAACCTCTTTGGAGTATAGAAGCTCGATGTGCAGCTATTGCTAATAATTATTTTACTTGTGCGATAAATCGGGTTGGAACTGAAACTTTTCCAAATGAATTCACTTCAGGTAAAAAATATAATTTTAAAAGTAAAATTTAATAACTCTATTACTCTTCTCACTATGGGGCTCTTCAGCCATTTGGGCTTTTGATGTTTTTTATTGAAAGATTTAAAAAAAAAATGAATTATTTTAGGTGATGGTAAACAAGCTCATCGCGATTTTGGACATTTTTATGGTTCAAGTTATGTAACAGCCCCTGATGGGAGCCGCACCCCAAGTTTATCCCGATTAAAAGATGGACTTCTCATTGCAGACCTCGATCTCAATTTGTGCCGACAAACAAAAGATTTATGGACTTTTCCTGTAAATTTTCCTTTATTAAACTAATTTAATTAAAAAGCTAATTTCCTTCTAATTAATTTTTTAAATAATTTTCAGATGACTCAAAGACTTGAAATGTATGCTTCATCTTTGGGGGAGGCCTCTAAACCCAATTATAAACAACAAATTATACGATCTTCTGAATGAATTGAATATCAATATAATTAGAAACTCGTTCTAGTCTTAAATTACTCATGTATTATTTTAATACTTTTTTTAACAAACATTTTTTTTTTCTTTACTATTAGTACTGATATGCATGAGATATTGATAAATATATTTTAACAGTTAAGAATGTAAGCTACTCTTTTAAGAAATTATAAAAGTAATGTTTTGAGTTTCTAACACAAATAATAAAGAATAAATATTTTTACAATTTTTTGAAATTAGTGGATAAAGAGATAATAAATATATTGAACCGTCGAAAGTAGATCATTTAGCTAATTATCCAGGCGATAGTATTATATTCATGGATGAGGTCTGGTATTGTTGACGTGAGAAACGGATTGCAAAATATTTTTGGAAAACTTATGATCACTGAATTTATCCAATTTTTTTCTTTATTAGATTCACATCCTAAAAGTAGTTGTATAAAATTTCTAATCCGCAAAAAGAGACGGACCGGAAAAATATTTACTCTATATACTGGTAAATCAAAAAACAGCTGTAAAGAAGGTAAGATAAAAGATCATCTCCAAATTACTCTAAGTTTTCTAACAATAAGCCCGCCACGAAAGCGTGGAGATCCTGGTTCGACTCCAGGGGCGCAATTTTGCCCAGTCAAACATAAATTTGCTATCTTCAACGATATATTGACTGGCTTATTTATTATTTATTTGAAGAATGATTGAAAAAAATTCCATCTTTTTTGAAACCAAGTTCTACCTAGTTAATATATATATAATGTATACAATTTTTTTTTTTTAGAGTTTGTATAAAACGCTGATCTGACAAAAACGTTCTGTTTGATTAGGTTAAAAAAATGATTTTTTTTTTAAGTAGGAATAATTTATCATATGAATTGATTAGTCGTTTTTTTTATATGTTACTTATGTAATTATTTCTAATTTAATACAATTCAAAGGTTTTTTTTCATTATTACTACCCATTGAATCATTAAATAAATGACAATTAAGATTTATAAATAACAATTTAGTTAATTAAATGAGCCGCCTGGAATTAAAAAAAAGTAGGCGTTTAGTAATCACTATATAAAGTCTAAAACAACCTTTGACTGGGCAGTTAAATCACCCGCTTATGTTGATAAACATGGTGGCCTAAGTAAATTTGTTTTATGAAGTGACAAAAGGCTTTGTTTGCTTTTATCTTTATTTATTATTCATTTAATATATTATTTAGCAATAATTAAACGCTTTTGATATTATATAAAAATTTCGAGGTGAGTTTTTATTTTATATAATATTAACGAGTTAATCGTATATATTCTTATAAAATCTTATCAACAAGTAGTTGACCTTATAAAAAATATACCTTAAATTGGCGGCTTATTTAATTTGCTGAATCAAATCAGAATTTTACAGAATATTATAAATTTACTCAAACAAAGAAAATATGTGGATTTTGGATTCTTCAAAAATCTTAATTTTTTTCTTTCATAAATTCAAGGTTAACATATAAAAATTTTAAAAAATGATTTTGTTTTGTAATTCTAAACAAAATTTATATATATAAAATTTTGACCATGGCCAATAAATATTAATTTATATAAAAGAATTGAAAATATTTATAATTAAAAGAAAATTCAACCAACAAGGATTCAACCATATATATCAATGTAAAATAAAATATACATCTTCAGATATAAATAATTTTGCACCATGGAAAGCAATTTAAATTGTTCTCAAGAGATTGAAGAAAATGAAATCATTTCCGAAGAACAAGAGGAAAAAAATTCAAGAAATTCTAAAATGGATTGAATTAGATGAGCAAAAAGGAATTCGCCCTGGCAAGTTAAAAGTTTCATTATTTTTCAAAAATATTTTATTAATATGTCTATATACAGTATATTTTCTTCTTCCTTGGTTATATATATCCCTTTTAAAGAGAGAGAAAAACATATCGCTTAAATTTTCAAGTTAATAGAATTTTAAGTATTATTATATTGCATCTTATCACCGGAAAAAAATTATCAGCTCACGCCCCTCTGTGTGATTAAAATAAAATAAAATATTATTTTGTTTCCAGATCGAAAAATTGCTTTACGTTTTCTTCAATGGGCGAAGTGGGATATTGAAAAATCTCAAATTCGTTTAAGGTCATACTATATTAATAGGGAAAAAATAACAGAATGGTTCACAAACCGCGATGTCACTATTTCGCCGCTTAAAGATCTTATAAAAATTGGAGTATTTATACCTTTAAATAAATTAAATGAGGTAATTTCAGATAGATAATTTTAATTAAGAATTTTGGATAAGATTTTTATTTAATCGTTTCAGAAAAATCAGTTGATCCTTTTAATCAGACCTACGAGTTTTTCACCTCGAAATCATCATTTGACCGATCTTTTTAAAATATCTCAAATTATAGCTGATCTTTTAATTTATGATAAAATATACGGCGAAGCATTTTGTAATCATGGTATCATAGCAATAGTTGATCTTAAAAATTTCACTTTGGGTCATGCCAAACAATATTCTCCTTTTATGGTAAGTTCAACTTAAGTCGGTATTACACGTTGTAGCATGAGGCTCTACAAAAATCAACCTACAAAGTGGGTGCAAGCTGACGAACATCCGATCGTTTTGATATTTTTAACATTTAACATGTGAGAAATCTATAAGTACTGCGACAATATATCCATTCCATTAAAAATCATTTGTTGCGCCGCATGCTATAAAGACTAAAGAAAAATACAAAAATTGTCTTTTTTAAATAATTTATTGTCATTTTAAGGTTACTAAAATTGTTAACTCAATGCAAAACTCGTATCCAGCTCGAATCAAATGTCTCGCATTTGTTAATGCCCCAAGATATATAAATATGATATTAAAATTATTTTTAACACCTATGTCAAAAAAACTAAAAGAACGAGTTAAAGTTTATGAAACTTTTATTTCTGAGAGTTTTGTAAATAAATCATTACTTCCCACAGAATATGGAGGAATTTTAGGACCTCTACAAGACCTTATAGGTATGTATTATTTATAATTATTATTTTTGTTTAAATATCCAATTATTTTCTAATTTTTATGATTTATTATTTCAGATTACTGGGAGAGCTATATTTTACAAAGAGTTGATTGGATTAAACAAGATGAACAATATAAACTAAATAAATAATATATTTTTTAAAATAGTGACGCAAAATTTATTTTTATAAATTAAATATTTAAAGAATTTAACTTTCACGAATGTTATTATTAGAAATAAAAGAAATTTTTGGCATTAAACGTGTTTTATTTTACTTAGTAATTAATATTATGAAATACGAATTAACTATAAAAATTACTACTACTAATTTTTTATTTAATTTGTATTATTAATTACTAACTAAAATAAACCTCATGCTTTAATGCTAATTATGTCTTATTTCTGAAAATTATTAAATCGTATATCTTGCTTTAAAAATTTTAATCTTATTTTTTACTTTTTACGATATATGCATTTAACTTTTATAATAATTTTTTTTTTTTTTTTATTATTTTTTACCTAGCGGAGGTATTTTTATGAAAGAGTATAAAATGTAATTAATTATTTATTAAATGTTCATATTATAAAAATAAAATTTTTTTAAAAAAATTATAGAATACGAAAATACACTCTTAATTAGTAGTCTTAAGTGAGTCATGTTTTTTTTTTAATTACTAGTTGATGATGACGTTTCAGATGCTGTGGTATTTTTTACAATCCATGGATGTGTTATTATTTGTTCTAGAGGCATTCTATATGAAGGTGTAACTACGAGGAGCTTTAATAAAAATTTAATTAGAACATTTACTTAGTGAATATATATGTATATATATATAATATATATATATAATGACATTTTTACTTACTTTCGATATAAAATTCTGTGCTTCAAAACTTATAATTGGTCTAGAGGGATAAGGAATTTTACCAGAACATATCTTAGCGTAAGTTGCTTGAAATGTTGGAGCTTCAAAAGGTGGTCTTCCAATAAGACATTCATAACATAATACTCCAAGGGACCAGATATCAACCTGAAAAAAGTTTTTCAAATTAAGTGGAGGGATATTTTATTGATAATGATAGTAAAAATATACTAATCAAAGTTCTTTTATTAAAAAAAATCACTCAAAAAAAGGATTAAGAAAAAAAGAACAAAGTTTTAATAAATTATTTACAAGGAAAATCAAAATTCTTTCTCTATTTTAGTTAAAAATAATTTCTATTGAGTTTAGGTTAAAATTAAAAACCATCATCATGAGATGTGTCTACCAACATCTAATCAAGGAGATAAACCTCCCCCTCCTCCAAGTGAATCCGCTCTTCCAAATGAAAACGTTCATCCAGTTGGTGATAATCCTCCTTCAGGTGATAACCAGAACCTCGTCCACCAAGGATGGAAGAAGATAATTATAATAAAGATCCTTTTTTATAAAATCAACGAAATACAGGGTGGTTAAAAAAATTCACTTTTTAGATATTGACCAGAGCACTGGTCAAAAGTGGTTAAAACTGTCCAAAATTGGTTTTAACAACAAAATTTAAATTTTATTGGATACCAATCAATTTGAATAAATACAGTAGAATCGGGGTCTAAATGGCCTCCGATGCCAAAAAAGCCTTAAATTAAATTTAAAAAATATATCCTGACACAAAAAATCTGGTGCGACAAGGACAGAACACAACTTTCAATTAGCGAATGTAGGATAAAGTTTCATAACTTCTAACTTTTAATTGAAACTTGGCTAAAATTTATGTATAGTTATTTTTAAGTTCAGTCTTTTAGATCTTACATTCAAGGGGGGATCCAGAGATGTTTCTCGGGGGAGGGGAGGGGGGGGAATCTGGTGTGACTCGTCGCAAAGAACAGAATTTTTTCTTAATTTCGGTAATTTAAAGGCGCATTCTGTACTTGTTTGCCAGAATATAAATACAAATCAAATTTTTAAGTATTAATTTTTAAAATTTTACATTAAAAATAAACTTTTTTTCGAAAAAAAAGTATTTTTTTCAAATCTCGGGGAGGGGTAATTACCCCCTTTACCCCCCCCCCTGTATCCGCCCTTGCTTCCATTTCTATATGATTTATGTTATTTTCCCGAAATGTAAGCATATAAGTGGAAAAGCCGGCTTTCAGCGGGCTTTCCTGCTTGCCAGGGCTGCGCCCCCTGGACCCCGTTGCACGCCTTCGTTTGGTCACAGAACCGACTGTTTGGTACGAATTATCAGGAGTACAAAATTAAAAAAGAAAATTAAAATATTAATGAGGAGCGTGAATTGTAGAAAGGAAAAAAAATGTAAAAGAAGCTCAATTTCCCTCACTCCTCTCCTTATTTCATTTCAGTGAAAAGATTACGAATGAACGAGAAAAATTTGTCTCACACTCGTTCTTCCCTTTCTCTTGAAAACAGTAGATTAACGAACTTACTAACCGTTTATCAAAATTTTTTCTGAGGACCGGTAATAACGGAAAATACGAATAATCGGGCTACAAATTATGTTATCAAGATTCCACCGTATTACTATTGAAATGTAATTTTTACTTTATTCTGACAGCGACACCCCACTCTTGGTTATTATCATTATCTCGTTAAATTTCTCTGTAAACCTTCAATTATTTACTTACTTTTTTGTCATGGCTCTCTCCTTTAACCATTTCAGGAGGAAGATAATCAAGAGTTCCGCATAAAGTTTGTCTTCGAGAAGAGGGGGCATGTACTGACCATCCAAAGTCTGCAATCTTAATATCTCCTTTGTGACTTAGTAAAAGATTTTCTGGTTTTATATCTCTAAAATAAATATTTTAATAAATATTTTTTTAAAAATTGTTTAAAATTAAATAATTTTCTATGAGTTATTTAAAAATTTATATGAGTACCTATGAATAACTTCTTTGGAATGTAAATATATGAGAGCATCAGCAAGTTGGACCATATATTTAGCAGTTTGATGTTCAGTAAAATGTTTATTTGGTTGATTATTTAAAGCTTTATATAACTCTCCTCCTGGAGCATATTCTAATACAAGATAGACTCGAACAGAATCATGAAAGAAACCAAACATGCGGAGTATATTTTTATGTCTAAAAAAAAATTAGATTAAATTTTTAATTGAAAATAAATAATTACATTTAAAAGAGATTAGAGAGATTAAATAAAACAATCATACAGAAAATATTAATGTAGCTTTTATGGTGATATACAATCAGTTATGATTGGTAATTTTTTAATAATAATAAGCTTATCTTATTTGTCTAATGAATTTTAATTTTTTTTTTTTGGCTAATTTGTGAAAACATTTTGTTAAAAGTCCCTTACTCTATTTTAATAGGCTTTTAAATTTAACTTTTGAATATACAAATTTTTATATGTAGATCTATATTTTAAAAATATAATAAAAAAAGTAAATTATTCCAAATTTTAATACAGAATGGTTGAAATATCAAAAGCAGATCCAGTTTTTCGGAGGGGGGGGGTATCTGGTGTGATTGGTCGCACAGCACATTTTTTCTTACTTTTGGTAATTTAAAGATGCATTCTGTACTTGTTTCCCAAAATATATATACAAATCAAATTTTAAAGCATTAATTTTTTATATTAAAAATAACATTTAATATCCAAGAAAAATATTTTTCACAAATCGCGGGGGAGGGGTAGGAGGATAATTACCTCCTAGTATGCGCCATTGGAAATATATCTAGCCTTTCTAGTCGCCCTTATTAATAAAAATAAATTACCTAAGATGACATTGAATTTCAATCTCTCTTTTTAATTGCATTTCCACTTGAGCATTTTGTATTTGAGACTTAAACAAAACTTTTAGAGCAACTATATATTTTGATGCTTT
The DNA here is from genome assembly GCA_023213315.1 of Euborellia annulipes. Taxonomy (NCBI): domain Eukaryota; kingdom Metazoa; phylum Arthropoda; class Insecta; order Dermaptera; family Anisolabididae; genus Euborellia; species Euborellia annulipes. Next base: position 126,275 of record JAKCPI010007625.1, read on the forward strand.
TTCTCTTGCTAAATATACATTTCCAAATTTGCCCTTTCCTAATCCTTTGCCAATTTCAAAATCGGATAACTCCCATCTTTTGCTGAAAAAAAAAACATATAGATAAACAAGTTAAAGTAAAATGTATTTTTTAATTTTAATTTTAGGGTCCTGGTAGAGAGTGAAATTAAAAAAAAAATAAAAGTCTGTTAAACAGGCAAACTAATAGTTTTTGGGTTATGCCTATTAGAGAACTCAATGCTTGGAATGGAATTGGAGAAAGACCATGCAGCGAGGCAGGGAGAAAAAGTAGTTTTCTTATAAATTTGTAGGGTTTGAAAATGGGATTGATATCATGCTTTTTTAATCTCTAACCGATTTTGCCACATATGGCAAATCTGCCCGAGAAATAATGTCCTTTTCTTTATCGTTTAAAACGTGTTTTTTGATGATTATTTATTTCAAAGTTGATTCATCTAGAATTTGGATGTAAAAAATATGTACTAAATTCGATCGATCTAAGTCGTTGCTTTTTATAATGTGCCACACCCCGCTGAATAATTCAAATTGGTCTAAAAGTTTGAAAATAATCAAAATATTAAAGTCGAATTTTTAAGTATTACAATAATACTATTTTGCGTTAACAAGGCAAAAAAAATAAAAATTTCTAGTACAATCAATAACGGAATAGAAATTTTAGGCTCATAGGTAAAACTTAAAGTTGCCTAAATATATATATAATTTTCTTTAAATGCCCTAGGTACTCATTTGGCAGAAGATCCTGCTACTCTTGCTTAGAAAATTATTTTTAATTTTTATATTATTAGAAAAGATATAATTCTTATAATTAATAACATAATTTTGCTGATCTGCATAAAAGGCCTATAGTAGAATAGAGCGTGGCTTGATCTTTCATATATGGATTTAAATTAACTTGCAGAGGCCCAGAGCTAGCCTGTTTCTGTCCCTTGCAGGAAAGTTCTCCTTAGAAAAAAAATGACAAAACAAATCAATGATTTGGCTCCATATTAATTATTATTACTTTTCTAATATTCAAAAATCAAAAATAATGGGGCATTAGGCAAAGTCTAATATAGTTATCGACAGCTACGCCTCTGAATAATTTGTTTTCTCAATTATTATAAACTTATTTTGTAATAGACATATGATATAAAAAGAAAAAAAAACTCTCGTAAAAGAATAAATTAAAAAATTATTATAATTCAAAATTATTACGGATTGTCTGGAATTTCATTTTCGATATTCTTCGAAGGATTTCCAGTTGAGTTGCTTGACTCTTCTTTGGTTGTCGCTAATTTAGAATTCTTTTCTGTTTCATCATTATTAATCCTATTCAAGTTTGACCTGAAATTATAAGTATTTAAGAGATAATTTCTAAAGAAAAAAAAGGTAAAAATTATATACCCCAGAGTTGAGGACGGTTTTAGTTTCACATGAGAAGTGCTAGAGTATCCAGGAAGATTTTCTTTTTCACTCATTTTATTAAAATTACTTAAAAAATATATATTATTCTAGAATAAAATTATCTATGAAATTGTAAAACTATATAAATACTTTAACTATAATAAATAATATATTTTTAAAGGATTAACAAAATATTAATAGTATAAAACAAAAAAATTCTTTAAAATTTAAATATACAAACGACGGTTAAAAATTAGTGAAGTTAGGAACGATACATATGCTTTTATAGTTTTCAAGTAGAACGGGAAACTTATTAATAAGAAATATTTAAAATAATTTTGAAATTCTATAAATAAATTATGAATTTCTTAATTTAAGCTGTTGTATATTTATTTATATTACTCGAGTATTTAAAAATAATAATAATTATTTAGTAGTTTTGATTTAAAATGTTGTAGTGTAGGATCTGAGTATTTATATTGTTGCCAATTTCTCTCCTTGTTTTGACAAATTTAAATTTTATATACGTTAAATTAAAAAAATGATTATTAGATATTTATATTAAATTCTGATTATATCTTATATAAAATAGTTTCTATATATAAACTTCATATATTTAAAGTCTTAATACAGAATTTACTGAGTAACTATTTATTCATTAAAAAATAAAGTTCTTATTTCTTTCATTCAGTCTTTGTCTTTTTTTAATTAGTTGGTTTAGTTGGATTCTTTTATTAATTAATTTAAAATAGATTATTAAATATTTTAAAATGTGCTCATTAGATAATCCTCCAAGCACTCCTAAAGTTAATTTAAGCCTGAGTGCAGAACTTCGAAATGTTTTAAATGAACGAAATATTCTAACTGCTCGAACGAGAAAAAAAGGTAAAAATATATTTCAAGACATTTAGTTAATTTTAACTATATCTAAATTTTTTTTTAAGTCATAAATGAACTGGAATATGCTGATAAACAAACTCAAGAAGAAAAGAATGAACATTTAAAAAATGAAGCTCTTCAAGAAATCTATACTTCGGAAGTTAAATATTTACAATATCTAGAAATTATCATGAAGGTGTGTAATTATTTACTTCTCTAAAAAAGAGACATCTCACATTAACAAATCTTATGATAAAAATTTATTTTATGAGTGATGACTTTTTTTAAATGTAATTTTTGTTGGTGAGGGTCAAGGGTCCGGTGGCCTGGTACAATGGATAGCATACCCCGGAAAGACTGGAGATCCTGGGTTCGATTCCCTGAGGTCATGGGGCGCTTGGCTCACCCACAAAAAAAAACTTACAACCATGTTAAATTAAGAAATATTGCTTATCAAAATTTTAATTCTAATAAGCTTTCTTTTAATATGAGAATGTGGTATACGGGCAGTCAAGGCGAAAAATAAAATAAAAGTCTATTTTTTGTCGACGTTTCGAGTGAAAACGTTGCTACACTGCCATGTCAACTAATCTGACAACTTGACATATGAAGAGTGCGATCGGCACTCGAAACGTCGACAAAAAATAGACTTTTATTTTTTTTTCGCCTTGGGTGCCCGTATACCAACCACATCCTCATATTATAATATCCAGCCATCAATAAACAACTAGCTTTCTTTTAATTTTAATTTTTAGTATTTTATGGAACCACTGAAGATGAATAACTTTCTTCCCAATAAGGAGTTTCGAATTTTATTTGGTCACATTCCTTCAATCTATGCTGTCAATGGTGAACTTTTGCGAGAATTAAAAGAAGATCCAACAGCTGTAATTCCTGCTTTATATCGGTTAGCTCCTTTCTTAAAATTATACGCAGCTCAAGCAGCTGATCACCCTCAAGCAATGGCTGTCTTACAGGTATTATAATTTATCTAAATATTTTCTAATTGTTTTGACAAATAGTGATTTCACGTGCCCATTTTTATGATTAAGCTAAGATCTCTATTCAGTCATTAGTGTCAGACCTAAAAAGTAACTTTCATGGGAATACTACTGTGGGTGGGTTTCCGTTTCCTTCCTCAGGAGGAGGCATCACAAATAGAGTTGGATAATTTTTTTCCATGAGGTGGGTTTGAACTTGAGTTGTCTTGAACTCAGGATTATAACTGCTTTAACTTCTCCTAAGACAGAGACTTTTAAAGTTGCCAAAACATTGACTTAAAGATATCAAAATTAACTTCAGTAAAAAAATCTAAAAAAATACATTTTTATAATAAATTTAACTAAAAGAAGAATGAAGCCCAACGTTTTTATTTTATTTAACATTCCATTGTCGTTTCGGTGCCTGTGTGGTACACTCTTCATAGGTAGGATAGAGTCAATAATGTCATTATAGAAAATACTTCCAGGCCCTTATTTTATTTATTTTGAGTGTCGGGGAGGGTACCTAACTTAAATATCAAATTCCAATCCGGTAGCTCAATTCCTTCATGCTAAAAATCGTTACATACACAGGGGACCTCAAAACATGTACCCTAGTATATCCATCAAAATCTCGACATCGAACTTTTGACATGAACGCAATACTTTCTCTATATATTTCATATTTAGAGTAAGAGAAAGTAAAAATACTTCCTCTTTCTTCTTTATTATAAAAATGAATTTTTTTGTGGCTACATAAGATAAACTAATTTTTGATGTCTAATTTGTTCATTGGGTCCATTTCTCCTGATGACTAAAATTTCTTTCTGAGTGAAACCGAATGCCCTCCTGTGGTCCAGTGGTTAGGGACCACTTAGTACAAATAGGAGGATCCGTGGAGAGTCTCCCAGTGGCACCCTAACTTTTGTCGGTTATTTGAATTAATAAATATTAAATTGTACCAACTATTAAATTCCGTTACCTATAATTCATGTTCTATTATATTATTTACAGAACCTGCCAAAGACCTTTCCACAAGCTTATGAATTTATTTCAAATCAAGAAAGTCGACCTGAAGTTTCTTCAAAATTAGGTGCTTTAATAATTGCTCCTATACAACGACTTCCTCGCTATCGTTTATTATTAAAAGAAGTTCTTCGTTATACCCCATTAAATGATCCAGAATTAATTAATATTAAACAAACTCTTGAGGTAAAAAATTAATTTAAAACTTGTATATATTTGTAAGAGAATAATGTTAATCTCTTATTTATTAATATTTAGGCAGTTGAAATGGCTACAAGTCACGTAGATGCTTACGTTAAACAACAAGATCAAGCACATCGATTGGCTCTATTACAAAAAAATTTGATATCTGGACCAATTTTGGCTCAACCAGGTAGAACTCTTATTCGTCAAGGAAATCTCTTTAAGGTAAAAGTCCGACTGATTAGCGCTGAAACAAATACTGTAATTTTTAAATACAGCAGGCAGTAATTTTAAAAAATGGCATTTTTAAATTTTCTTTTTTTGAAATTTTCAGGCAGTGTGGTTTGTAATCAAGTAAGCTAGCAGTTTTAGAATTTTATGCTCCCATTCGCTTTTATCTAAATTTTTCTTTGATTATTTCTTCTTTTTTTAAACCTAAAAAACTAAGGCAGGGATCAGAGGGATCAGCAACCTTTTTAGGGCAGTTGGACCCACTTCAAAAAAAGTATCCGCACAGTCTTAAAGAAACTCGTAAGAGAAGGATAAGTAGCTCGATTAAGAAACTGGCCCATTATGACATTCGTTATTGTCTGGCGAGCCGCACAAAAATTTATTGCGGAATGCAGGGAGTCGCCTCCTCTCCCAAAACATTTCAAGCCCTTCTTTACTAAACACAAAATCCACACTGATCATCTTGTAGGAAAAAAGTTTCTTAATTTTAATTTTAATGTAGTTCAAAATAAAGAAGTTTTATTTGCTTTTCAAAATGTATTTAAAAATATGCTAAATATCTTTAAAGATAAATTGTTTATAAAGCAATTCATTTTTAGGTTTCTTCTGGAGGAGGCCGAGGAATTCCTTGTCATCTAACATTACTAAATGATTGTATCGTGTATTGTCGGCCAAGTGGAAGATACAAAAATAGCCAACTTCGATGGAGATTTACAATTCCATTATCACATTGTTTACTTGAAACTAGTATCGGTGATGCAGTTTTTAGAATTACTGATACAAGTCCAGGCGGCGTTTCTTTACTTCTTTTTAGTCAAGATCGGCGAGAAGGACAGGCATGGGTCCGGGTGTTGAGACAAGTCATCTCTTCAAACTCTCTTAAAAGTTCATCAAATTCGAAATCTATTTCCCACATACAAAATCAGGTAAGCTGTTTTAGGCTAAATTTTATTGTTGTAGAATACCTAGTTTTAATTCAAAAAAATGAGATTTTTTAATTAAATATCTCTAATTAAAGAAAAATATTTTATTTCTAGGATTTATTAAATGATAGAAAATGTTCTCTTCGTAACCAACGATCTCTTAAATTAAGGACTTTTAGGACATTACAAGGATTTTATCGAAGTATACGCCAAAGACTTTTATAATAACAAATATTTTCAAAATATTTTCAAAGATAACTCTCACTTTTTTAACTAAAAGTGTTTAGAGTTTGTCATTTATTTTGAAAAAAAAAAAACAATGTACTTTTTTTTTTTTTTTTCTTTATTTTTCGGCCTTTGACCTTGGTCATTCTGGCCCCACTATTTACAATACATCTTACAAAAAAACATGATACAAAAAAACTTTTATAAAAGTGCATAGTTCGTATCAAAAAACATTAAAACAATGTACTTAAATTAAAAGATCTCTATTTTTAATATTTTAATTATTAAATAAAAATATCAAAAAATACTCTAAATTATAAATGTATATATATATTTTGCTAAAATAATCAACATAGACATAGGCCTATTATAATATCAATCACACTCAAATAAGAGTAATCACGAGGGAGGGGGTTAAATAAATTTTTTTCTTATTTAAGGCCTTTAGAGTTAGCTTTGCTTTTGTTCAAGTGCTTATAAATTTTATTATACTATATTTTGAAACCATATTTTTTGTTCAACTAAAGTAGAGCTTTGTTTCAAACAATAGAATGAATTTGCCAGTAAATAAATACTGGGTGTTCCAAAAAGAATCCATTGATTTTGACTGTCAATAACTTTATTTAGAAAAATGGTACAAAAAAAGTAAAGCTTATCGTCTTGTATTTGTAATATTCTCACAAATGTTCTACATTGCTGCCACTCGTAGCAAGAACAATGTCGAGCGGGTACTCGAATTCCTCTCAAACACGCTTCAACATATTGACTCGGACGTTAATGCCTTAGGGATGCGAGTCTTCAAATCTTCCAAGGTTGTAGTAATTGGGAGAACAAAGACTTGATCCTTGACAAAACTCCATAGAAAGAAGTCACAAGGCGTTAGGACAGGCAACAATATATTTTAATTTTATATTTTTTGTATTTTGAAGACGGGTGGGAGTTATTAAATACTCGAGTGATTGATTTAAATAGTTTTGTATTAATGGTGGAATAGTATTAAAATAGTATTTTTTATATTTTTTTAATAAATAAATAAAACGTTGAAATTATTATATAATTCTTTTTTATTGCTTTGTAGGACAATTTGCCTTATCTAATTTAGATTGTATCTTTTAACAGAAAATATATTCAATATTAGTTTTATTATAATAATATAGTATATAATTTTTATTATATTTTACCTTGCGGGACAGTCGGAACTGCCGAAACTGAGCGATAAACTGAGGAAACTGGGCAGTTTATCTGTGCAAAAGCCGCGGACTGCATAAAAACTTGCATAAACTGCGCATTTTCCTCAGTTTATCGCTCAGACAAGACGTCGCATGTGATACGCAGTTTAAATATGTGTGTATGGGCCGCTTTAGGAAATTTTATTTTGAAAATATTAATTACACCGGTCAACACGATTTTTGTGTCTGGCTTCTGCTTATGAAATTTTCGTTTCTCCTACTCTAAAAACATGTACAGTGAGCGCCACAATTAAGTCCCCTCCTGATAGCTTTTGCCTTAAGTATATGGTATAGTATATAGTAAATGGGAAATAATTTTTGAAAAGTTAAAATAGAATCATCTGTACCAGATTATACGTTTTACCTTTTCGGTCATTAAAATTATTTCACTTTACACCATATACTATATCATATACTTAAGGCCAGGGCTATCAGGTGGGGACTTAATTGTGGCGCTCACTGTACCAGGTATATCCATCAAAATCTCGACATCGAATTTTTGACATGATCGCAATACTTTCTCTCTATATATATTTCATATATAGGGTAAGAGAAAGTAAAAATAAAGGGAAAAATAATTTTTTGATCAAAGTTTGCTTTTGTAGAAACTAGAGCAATTTTTCGAATTTTTGAGAAAATTAACTGATTTTTATATTTTTTTTTTTTATAATTTTATTTTAAATTACGATTAGGATAGTTTTTGCTGAACCCCATCATAGTCTTTTTAATTTAAGATTTTTGATAAGTAAAATAACAAGAAATCAAGTTTAAAAATGAATACTTTTTTTTATGAGCTGTTTCGTATTAAACAAAAGCAAACTTTAAAAGCAAAAAATAGAAATTAAGTGTTTTTAGGTGTCTAAAATCAGAATTCCAACATTAGAACAGAAACCCCAAAAAAAAAAAAAAAATTTTTGTTGACCTGTGTTATTCTTAAAAAAACTGGATTTAAATGAGAAAATTCTTAATCGATTACAATGTGGAAGTTTACTCGTACCAAGACCAATAGGATCGACGAGTAAACTTATACATTGTAATCGATTATTAATTATTCTAATTGTGATTAGCTTCAACAAGAGAAAGAAATTGTATAAAGTCGAAAAATACTTGATAAAAGTAGAGGTTAAATGGTAACTTTAGGGCTCAAGTTTTTCTTTTATGCTCTCTAAAAAAAATAGAAATAATGTTAAGATGACTCTACCTTATATATGTATATATAAGGTATTTTAAAAAAAGAGCTCCACCTCTATTAAGACGAATCTCATTGGAGTCCATTTGAGAACCTTTGGTTCTAAATTCCTCATTAGCATATGGCTTTGAAGTTGGGAGTTCTTCCAGTATCATATCTCTTCTTTTTAGGAGATTATCAACTCTTGACTTTTCCAATGAATTCGACCAAATTCCTTTATGTTTGAAAAAAGATCCCACAATCAGACAATGCGCATTTCTATAATTTTCGAGATTAGTATCGGTAATTCCAGATCCAATAGCAATAGGAAGAGAGCAGTTTTCTACAACTTCTAGAAAAATAAAAATATTTTATACCTCCAATCAAAAGGGGATCTATTATTTTATTGTAATATCTCATTTTTCGCAAAACTAGATTTTTCATAACCAAAATTTTAAAAATTCATATCTTCCAAACAAAAAATGATAAAAAAAATTCTAAAAACACAGGCTTGCTCAGCAGGATGGGTTCTGTACAGAAAGCATAAAAACTCAATTTTGACCGCGGTGAAGATTTGGTACCTTTTCACGAGGACGGTCACATATTTTTATAAGTTTCATTTAAAATATGAATACCTTGCAAATGGTGAATTTCGGCAGGTTGGCCAGTAGATTCACCTGTAACAATTAAAGCATCTGCTAAAAACATTTGAGCAGACTTTGCTGTCTCTGCTAAACTGACATCTTGAGTTATAGTGTGTGCAGCATGTTTTTTCTTAATATCACACCAAATTTGTATTTTTTCAGCGTTAATATTTTTTCGATAACGAAGTAATTTTCCTGCACAGGATTCCATCCATCCTTCATCAGCTATATGTCCAAAAATAAAACTTTCTGCTCGTATAAATTGCAAATCAGCAGCTTGAGCAACAGCTAAGGCTTGTTCATTGCCTCCAGCTAATATCTAGAATAATTTGTTAGTACTTATTAAATATGTACTAATTTTTTAATTAACGTTATTAAGATATATTAGGTGAAATACCGTACCTGGATCCCACAAGGTTTTTTTGCTGGAATAATTTTTCTTATTTCCATGCACACACGAGTCATTGTAGCAACCGTTTCTGGGCCTAGATTACTACTCTTTTGGTAAGGGATATCATGCATATTTTCTATAAGTATTCCGTCCTAAATAAATTAATATAGAAAGAAGATGAGTTGTGAGAATGAAGGGTTGCAACCAGAAAGGAATTTTCCAAAATTTGAAACATTTTGGCCAAAAACTGTGAATGTAGCCTGTTGTTATTAGCAATATTGTACAAACGCACTGGACGATTGCAAATAAATATACTGTACGTACAGTGAGGGACAATATTAAGTCCCACCCAAGCGTTTTCTACTTGTGATTATTTCATTGTTTTTAAAAAAATAATTTATTATGTTTTTTAATGGAAACTTTTATGGTTCAAACCTAGAAAATTTCCATTTTCTTTTATAAAAACAATGAACTAATCATAAGTAGAAAACGCATGGGTGGGACTTAATATTGACCCTCACTGTACAGTGAAGAGCAATATTAAAGCAATGGGTTTTCTTATTTGATTATTATTTTATTTCATTGTTTTCTTAAAATTGATTAAATAGTTTTCGGGTTCTGTATATTTGAGTAAGATATTAATATTCAATGAATAGCTCGATTAGGCTTTTTTTTTTTTTTTTTTAAAAAGTCATTTCGGCTGCAGAGGCCATTTGACTTATATAAATATTTATTATTTATTTAAATACATGTATCGATGGCTTCCGGCGGGCGTTCAATGGTCTTGTTTTTCGGGGGCCACCTATCCCGATTTTCAGCACCACTTGGCGTTGCTTAACAATGATGATCTTGGTGGCAGTTGTCTCTTCTTGCCAGGCCCGCCGGCCGATTCAGGCTTGACAAGTCATAGTATTTTTTACAATATAAAAAACATACTTACAAAAAACTGTCAAGTTTTCATAAAATATTTTATTGGAATTCTCTTCTACCTTCAAACCATAGGTTTGCATTAAAAATTATTCATATTTAAAAAAAAAAAATGAAATAATCACATGAGAAAACGCATATAGATTCTTTAATATTGAACCTGTACAGTGGAGATCCCAGGATTTTTTTTAAGGGGGGAGGAAGGTAGAAATTTTGTGTGTGTTAAGGCGGAGAGTATTTCAATTGAATTGGATATCAATCAATTGAAATAAATAGGGACAGGGTCTAAATGGCCTCCGATGCCGAAAAAGATCTTAAATAAATTAAAAAAAAAAGCGGGGAGGCAGTGGCAGATTTAAGGAGGGGAGGGTATTGAGGATCATAATGATTTATTATTTTAATTCCGGATTCAAAATAGTTTTATATGATTAAAATCATAATATTAATATTTTTTTCTGTCTAAAGGGGAGCTCAGACCCCTCTGCCTCTCTTCACCCCCGGGACCGCTAGTGAACCTGTCAGGGGGGGGGGGGGGGGGGGGGGGGGGGGGGGGGGGGGAGGGGGGGGGGGGGGGGGGGGGGGGGGGGGGGGGGGGGGGGGGGGGGGGGGGGGGGGGGGGGGGGGGGGGGGGGGGCCTGTACAGTATAAATAATAAATAAATTTACAAATAGGCCTACATTTTTTTATTGATCATGTCTAGCCAATGACCATTAGCACTTTTTACTTACTATATCAGTTTTGCTATATGTCAAAGCTTCATGACAAGCACAATCGATAATTTTTTGCAGTGATCCTTGATATAAAGGCGTTCCTGAAATCAAAATAAATATAATTAAAATATTTTCACAATTGTTATACATTTGTAAAAATTAGACTATTTTAATACTGTAATTGAAAATTTAATTAATGAACAAAATAAGTTATATTTGAAATTCCCTCCTTTTTACAATTTATCTGATCTCTCACCAGTCAAAAAATGTATGATCCAACTTTTACATGTGATTCAATAAGTTTAATATTATTATATTAGAATTAATTACTTATTTGAGATAAAAATATTTTAAAAATAAAATATTTAATGTGTTTTCAAAAGTGATGTGATAAAATCATGCTGAAATTCACTTAAAATGGTTTGACAAAAGTGTAAAATAACCACGTTGTGTGGATACAATTTTTTGGTAAGTTTTTAATTAATTTAATACCTGGAAGTGCTCCTACATGTATCATTCCTATAATATTAAGGTGATTTTTAGTGAACATTTCCCTAAAGCGTAACATTTCTTGATATTAAATACGGTTAACCCTATTTGTTCACGTGGTCGGCATATCTTGCCTGGAATGTCCTCAATGCGAGCTACGCCCTTATCTAATTATTAATCATTTTATTTAAAATAAATAAATGAATTTATTTTTATAAAATTCATTTTCTAAAAATTATAATTATTTCTTTAGCTCAAAATCTTTTTTCAAAACATTGTTTTTTAGTATTGGGCATTTTTGACCATATAAATTTTAATATTTATTTATTTATGTTAATTTCGATACCTGTGATCCACCTGAGCGCATTTATTTATCATTTAGAATTAAAATAATTTAAATAAATATTAATCAACAGGCCTGGGATCTGAACTCGCGCCCTTTGTATTGTATTATCAATATTTACTATCTTAGGTGTGTGGGAGGGGAGGAAATAATCTGGCGTCGATGTATTTTTTTCTTAATGTTAAATATTAAAAAAATATCGAAGAAATAGAATATCATTGGAAAATTAGATAAAATCTATTAAATGTACTTTGATTAATATTCGAGGTTGTAAATTAGAATAAGATAATACTATTCAATTACTCGATCGGACTTTTCTAATCATAGATTGTGAGAAAAAACATATTTTATTACTTATTTAGTAGAGGAAAAAACAAGTGTACTCTATAAGTTTTATTCATTATCTCTTGATGATCGTGTTCGGGAAGGAGTGAAATTTGTCAACTCGAAAAAGCTGCGCGAGAGAGTCCAAGTCGCCCCTGTGTGGGGGATGATATCTTGCTTACAACATTTCGGGTTTCCGGTTGAAAAACAGAATCTTGTCTGCCTTAACCTCAAGGTCAAAGGGGAGAGGAATTCCCAACAATTATTTTAAACACTCACTTTTTTTCGCATTTACACTCGCATACACACAGTCTTCTCGGCAACTCAGTCCATATAAGATTAAACGATACTATTTATTTGTTAATATATCTATTGGGGATTCAAGCCATTTGGTATCCAAATGGCTTAAATAAAATCATCGGACTGCCTGGGATCCGAACCCGCGACTCTCGGTATAGAAGGCAGGCGCGTTAACTACTACACCAAGCCCGAGTGCAAAATGGCTATTTCTTTTTTAAATAATTTTTATAGTTGAAAAAATTTTAAACTATATTGTGACACATCTTTAAAATTTCTTATCATGAATCCAAAACTACGCCTGAATATCTATTTACAAGGCTAATCACAAAATCGCTTTTCCATCTTCTCAGCTTCTTTGACTTAAGATGACATTCTCTGAGAATTCCTCCCTGGAGGAGCCATCTCAGGTGGGAAGTCAAAGACATATGATGCAAATAAAAAGGAGGAGTCGACCGGTCAACCGGCTATAAATACAGCAGACCTCAGGAACAGAGAAATTTAAAAAAAAAAATTAAATTAATAATTAAAAAAAAAAAAAACTAATATATTCATACATTACACAAATGTAGTCAGAAGACTTACCATCATATTAAAAATATCTCACTAATTCACTTTAACGAAGAAAGAAAAATTTAAAGTTTTGGTAAGAAGAAAAGTGAGACAGACAATTTCTTGCTTTGTCAATTTCATCAAGACCACTTTGGTTTATCTCTGGGAAGAATGAAACTAGCTAATCAATTTAACTTCCAAGCCTCGGTGCAGCCCTAAATGCAGCAATATCATGGAATATCTCAGAAATCATCTCAACTCCAGTCGTCTATAGATAAAGATAAAGTAACTTGAAGAGAAGTTGCTTTTGATGTTATGGAATGGAAAAGAGCAAGTACAGGTGCAGCAAATAAAGAGAGCCTTTGGATGCCAAATGCCGAAAGGGAGACGTTTCGGACTAAATTTTATTTGTCCATCCTCATTCCTTGTAGGCTTACAAACTAATTAGGCACAACGTTGCCACAACAACAATGACAACTTTGTGCCTAATTAGTTTATAAGCCTACAAGGACTGACGATGGACAAATAAAATTTTGTCTGAAACGTCTCCCTTTCGGCATTTGGCATCCAAAGGCTCTCTTTATTTGCTGCACCTGTACTTGCTCTTTTCCATTCGATAAAGACAAAACTCAACCGCTCTTAATTTCTTTGTCGATCATTTATCCCATCTAACTAGCTCTGAGGATGGCCCGAATCCTGGTCCGAGATAGTTTAAATTGTTAAATAAAAAAAAAAAGCTACATTTCTCATTTATTTCATTGTCTTCTCCAATAAATTATTATTATTTTTACTACACCTGTTACAGTACAGGGGTGAGACTGTTAAAAAAAAACATTCCTCCTCCAAATAGAACTAATCCCGTTAAAATAAAAAATTTCAGATAAACTTTTAAATTGAGGGAGTCTGTATTAGAGCAAATTTTTTTGTAAAAAAATTAATCAGAGTAATCGATGAAAAGGGCCACAGTTTAATTTGACATTTTAAGATTTAAATATAATTATAGTTATTAAAAGATAACTTATATTAAAAAAATAAAAGGTCATCTGTTATATTCATTCCTCATTTCCTAAAGTCCATTGAACTAGAAATGTTTTCTTCAACGATTTTGATATGGATAAAACAGTAGAGAGAGAAATCAATATTTCTCACTCCAAGGCTTTTAAGAGGGGAAACTATTTTTTACCCTAAGCTAGAATCGTAGTTGGGTAGAAAGTAATGATCTCTCTGTTCAACTTGTAGAACATAGACATCTATTAAATTTGATTTGATCAAAATATTTGATTACGTAGATCTATCCCCTGCAATTATAAAGGAAGAGACCATTAAAATTTTTTGAATCATTTAAACTTTTGCGGAATAGATTCAAACAATACTTCACTTGTCCCACAATGGACCTTATATAATTATATACTGTATAAATTAACAATTCAAAAAAATTTTCTTTTTAGATCAGAAACTTGAATTTTTCGATTTTTATTGGAATCTGATTTTTTTCTTGTTTTTAAATATACGACATCGACTTACGAGTATCTCCTTTCTTTCAAAATTTTATATTTTTATTTATGTAAGGTTCACTATTATTTACAATAGGTCTTACAATTTTTTTTTGCAATTTAAAATAACAAATTTTGTTATTAAATATTATAGACCTACTATCTCATCATTAATCATGCTTTATTATAATAATAACGATGTCATTTTATTTATAAACAAATATAATTATCTTATCAAAGAAAGAATTGCTATGCAATTTTTTTTTTTTTTATATTTTGACTCGAATCCAAATATTTAATAATTTTCATTCTATTTCCTCATACTTTTTAAATAGATGTATTTGAAAATTTGGAAATTTTTTAAAGAAATAATTTTCTTATTATAAAATACCGGAAAATTCTTACAATTGTGCAGAAATAACAGGAGGTGGCAGCCAGGAAGAAGTTTCTCTTCATCAACGAAACTCCCAAATTGAACGTTTCGGTCCAAATTTATTCGACAATCATCAGGTATCTGGAGCAGTCATATGTGAATGTACTAAATATTTCATCATATGTTGATGTAGACTTGTTGAAATTTTAAAAATATCACCAAGTCTATATCAAAAATGTAATACATTCACATATGATACCTCGCGCATATCTGATGATGGTCGAATAAATTTGGACCGAAACGTCCTAAAATTTGGGAATCAATGAAACATTGATGTAGCGACACCTCTTCCTGACTGCCGCCTCCTGTCACCGTTCGCAATACTTCTTTATTCATACTTGTTTTTAAAGTTTAAATAATTATGCACCCTTTTCTTTTCTTTTAAGAGAATAAGTGGTTAAGTCGATTTTTGTCCAAAATGAGATAAATGGTGTAGGAGAAGCCAGGGAGGTATTTACTTCATAATATATCGCCTGTTGAGAAGGCTGAGAGGCGAAAGTCCGAATTTGAACAATTCGAGAAAAGGCGTTTGAAAGTTTTATAAACATATATTAATAGCCGGGCAACAATGAAAAGGGCATAATCAATAGCAAAGAATGGAAATATATTTACGCCACTTTGGCACTCAAAAGAGATGTTCTAACAACATTTGGTGGGCTTAACTCAAAAATTGAATTTTCGGACTTTCGCCACTATGATTCTCAGCAGGCGATATTACTGGGCAAGTCAGGGATTGGCTTTAAACGTAGTTTTTAAGGTGTTCATTTTTGGAAGTTATTCTAAATCTCAAGTTTTGTAAACTTTGAAAGCCTTGCTCTGAAAAGTAGAGAAAATCGATTTAACTACTTATTCATTGGACTACCTAATGCCAAAATTATAATAAAAACGTAATCATGATTAGGGATTCAAATAAGTTTGGGGGAGGAAGTCTCCGAATAAAATATTTAGACAGAGATTGTTTACGGATGATTCATTCATTTAATGAGTTTTATGGTTAGGGAATTTAAAAAAAGACATTGTTTTTTTTTTTAAATATATTTTATATTCAACTATTTTTATATATATATATATATAAGTATATATATATATATATATATATATTTTTTTTTAATATATTTATATATATTTGTGTGATATTTCAAAAATTGAAATAGTGGTTGGTTTACTAAACGTGTGGCCAACATTCGAAAGTCGTCCTATATGTAGGCATCATCTGCTACAGATGGATTTTCGTTTTGAAAAGAATGAGTGGAAAAAAAAAATTGTCTAAGTTCCGTTGTGATTTGGCAATTCTTCAATAACGTCTTAAAATGAACATCTGACGTCTATCTGATGAATACCTTTTTTCACTTGGTTAACTTTAATTTTGATCTTTTTTAAATTTTATTTATAAAAATTTGCACTCATCCTAGACAAGACATATAAACAACAGTTTTGATTTATATTAAATAATGCTTTTCAAATTAAAAAAAAAAATAAATCACATTAAGCTTATTTGAGTGCACACATTCATTTTTGTAACCACTAACGTAACTGCAATTGCGTGACTAGCACACGCGCACACAACAAACGCATAACTATACAAACAGCTCGTTAGCACATGATTGCTTCAAATAAAAATTATTTAGAAGCAGATTAAAAATTAACTAATGAATATTCACCCAAGCTTAGAATAAAAAGAATTTTTTCAAAAATTCTATCCTCCTATTCAACATTTTTATTTTACAAATTTATATATATATCTTGCTTAATAACTCTTTTATCAGAAAAATTACTACAATTAGGAGATCCAACCTTAAAAATAAAATCATAAATACAAACTTGAGAATAAATAAAACAATTTTTTTTTCTATAAACTTATTTCTATGACATTTTCTTTTATCTCAAGATAAAATAATACATTAATTTTTAAAAATGTATAAATTGCTATCTTTATTAATTTGTTAAAATTTTTCATATAGCTCTACATTAATATATTCTCACAATAAATTTAATTTGTTAATGCTCATTATTTTTTTTATATATTTATACACTTTTATTAATTTTTTTTTTTCTATTTATATTATTACACTCATTATTACCGCTAAAAAATATATAAATAAATACAACTTGGACAAACATCAACCTTACATATGTAAAAGATTTACTTTGATAACAAAGAGTGATAAATTTATAATATTGACTACAAGTATATAATTGTGCAATAAGATCTTTTCTTGAAAGAATTAGTGTGTCAATGGAATATTTTGACACTTTCAAACAAGAATGTTTCATTTCGATTGTCGATGAATCATAAGAAATTAAAAATAATTTTATCAAGATAAACATTGGCACTTAAATTATTACACATTCTAGAAAAAGATCGAGATTAGCACTTGTGCTAATTTAATAAAAAAAATTATTACTTAATTAAATAAAATAAATTATGACGCTTGTAAGGGTGGAGTTTGTCTGGACTAAAAATTTACAAAATTCTAAGCCTAGGTGAGAATAACAAAAATGAATACATAGTTGTTTGATTGTTAATAATATATAAAAAAAAAAGTGCGTCTCTATACGGCTTATGCCATCATAGAGAAGGCAGTAGTCGGCGTTATTCGATTTGAAGTCTGATCGATTTCAATACAATATTTATTAATATATATATATAATAAAAATTAATTATTACTAAGAATATTTAATTCCATTGGAATTATTAGTTATATTTAAAAATTGTATTTTTTTTTTTTTTTTTAATTTTTTAAATTATAAGGTGAAAGGGTTAGCTAATGTCGCTAAATATTGATCGGTTGAAGAAGTTCAGAATGGTGAGAGTGGGAGGGGGGGGTTGGGGGACGAGATCCAACTCTCGGTAGGCCGCCACCGATTGCGCCATGAAAGGAGGAGTCTTTTTTTTAAGATCTCCTGATTGCTGAGGGCTGAATTCATAATAACGAGTAGGAAAGGGACGATGATGAGAGAAGCCCAAGTGACGTCGAGACCGATGGGTTGTTGACCCCGAGGGAAAACGGGTCGAGTCGTCGTCGCTAGCATTTGCGATTATTGTTCGCGGCGGAATTGCGCGGCTGACGTTCGCATCTGCGCGGTCGATGGCGGCGCTGATCGTATTCGCGTGCCTTATCCCGTAGCGCAAGTTGACCGCGCTTCAGGTTTTGGTTGTATCGTCGATCGCGGCCCTGCATACAATATATTCACACCATACATACAGTCAATTGACCTTCCTATATAAATGGGGGAAATTTTCTTTTTTTCCCTCATACTCTCTCTCTCGCTCTGACTCATTTCTATGAATATATAATTGCTGATTACTCGACCATAACTTTTACATTTCAACATAAAAATATTAACAAATCTTTTTTCTTAGTTTTTTTTTTTTAACGCTAGTGTAATTAACAAATCTTTTTATTTTAATGAATCTTTATTTTAACACGATGTAAATATGAATGCCAAATTGTTCAATTTTGAAATTTTTTATCTCGTATCGATGTCTTTTTTGACTGAAGATAAATTCCAACATATTATATTAATCTATAGCGAATTATTATATTGTTTGTTTTGTTTTTTTTGTATTGATAGGCTACTATCTATATGTTTTAGGTCTGAATTTTGATATTTTATTTCATTTATCTCAAATTATTTGAAAATGTGTTGTGTTGTTTTTAATTTATTTATGAGGATTAAATGCGGAAATTGATGATTCTATTAACCTGAACTGAAACTTGGCTTTAAACTCAATGTCAAAGTGAGGGGTTGGGTGAAAGTTTAACATTTAATAAAAAGAAGACATGAAATATTTTCTAAAATAAAGTGAAAAAAAGTTATAAAATTCAACTAATTAACTAGGTAAGGATTCGAGGAATTTTTTGAAGGATTATTGTCGTAAGCCCTCGGGGTTTGGTGTAGAGGTTAGCGTGCTAACCTCGTATACCAAAGTCGCGGGTTCGGACCCCAGGCAGCCCGATGATTTAATTTAAGGCATTTGGATACCAAATGGCTTAAATAACAATGCCTGGACCCCTAATATGTATATTAATCTCTATAACGGTTATCGTCAAAGTCTTAAATGGCCTAAGTTGCCGAAAAGACTGTGTGTATGTGTGTGTGAATGTGAGTGTGAATAAGAAAAAAGTGTGTTTAAAAAAAAAAAAAAAAAAATCTTCGTTTTTTAGAATAAACACGATAGGCTTTTACTGACCTTTTGAGCAGCTCGGGCTCTAAGTCTTTGTAATTGTTCTTGTTGTTGTTTCAAAAAATGAAGACTGCTAACACTTGTCGGTGAATTCCGAGCAACGTCCATAATAGTTGATCGTTCAGGAGGTGGCTCAGAAGCAGCTCTTGGAATTGCAGGTGCCGAGGTAGTCATAGTTGTGGATGTATTTGAAAATGACCGATGCTGGTATACTGACATACTTGGGTGTTCAATTAATAAATCTTCGAGTGGTGATGTTTCCAGTTCCACTGGTCCCGTTGATGTAAAACAAGGTGGGGGTGTCACAAACCAGGAATTGTTCAAAGATGCACAGCAACTAACTGCGACTGATAAACTTTGATGATGACATTCATCGCTTCTTCTTTCTCCTTCCACCTCGATGAGAATCTCATCATCGGCCTCATCCTCCGGAGGCGCTAATTAAAAGAAAATATTTTTATTTTTGGAGTAAATAAATAGGAATTTTAATTTACAAATTAGTTATGAAAGAATATAAGATACAATAAGAGGCCACCCTATATGTATATTGTCCGCCCCTCTCTGTTGACAAGTTTGCCCCACTCCTGCCCCCCCCCCCACTGAGAAAAAAGCTGGCGCCGTCACTGTGAAAATGCTTAAATAACATTTTTTCATTTGGAAATTTTATTTATTTTGTCTAATTATTATTTGGCAATCGTTTTATTAATATACTCCCTTAATGAAACTATCTAACGTTGAAATAATTAGTATATTATTATAGGGTTAAATATTTTTTAATCTCATGATAATCATGAGTAGCGTAATCCCCATATTGTCTCAATTTTTTTTGACGCGGGAAGCCTTCTGGGAGAGGTGGGGGCCTAATTAAAAACTGATTTATCACCTTTCTGGTAATTTTTTATTATAATTTTTTAAAGTCTTTTTCGGCATCTGAGGCTTTCTGGTAATTAATTTTCCAATATAACATTAATTTTTTACCAGGGTCATTGACCGCCTTTTTTATCTTTGTATTGTCAAAGACAATATACATCGGTCACAGCACATGAACCTTCCGGTATAGGTTCGACCCCAGAAACATTTTTTTTTAAGAATACTTTTGTCTAAAATTTGGGGAAATATACTAAATTGGACTAAAATTCTAAAACTGTATTGAGTATTTAGCATACAGATGATTTGGTGGTATTGATTTTTTTGCGTTAAAAATATGAATAAAATTTCAGAATATGTAGTAGTCTTCTTACCGATAGTTTTGTGCACCACAACCCAGCCGTCGGCGTCGTCACCCTCATCCCCTTCGGCTTCCACAAGTCGCACATCGGGCTCAAGCGCGACTCGGTCTTCGGCCTTGGTGCCACCCAAAAGATAGTTGGCGAGGTTGCTCAACATCCTAAAAAATTAAATTTCAAAAAACACATTACTATTTTTTCAACTATTAATTGACAACAAACAAAGAATCGATATATAATAATTGCGGAGTGTCCGTCTGTCTGTCTGTCTGTCTTCTGTCCGTCCGTCTGTCTGTCTGTCCGTCTGTCACGCTCTGTTTGACCAACTTCCCGTTGGAATTTTGAAACGAAATTTTGCAGTCTTATAGAGGACGTTATGGAGAAGAGGTAGCGTAGCCCCCCTGTCTAGAAGCCACGCAGTTTCTCATTAAGAAAGGCGAGGGTCCGCCGCAGGCGGGCCGAGCCAGTTGGAGGGGGTCCAGGGGGCGTAGCCCCCTGTCTAGACGCCACGCAGTTTCTCATTAAAAAGGCGAGGGTCCGCCGAGGCCCGAGCCAGCTGGTGGGGGTCCAGGGGGGCTACGCCCCCTGCTAGACGCGAAGCCCGCCGAAGGCGGGCGGCGCGGCTAGTTATTATTTATTTTATTTTCAAAAGTCTCGAACAAAAAAAATCTGAATGGAATAGAAGAAGGGTTCTTATGACAATTCATCTTTTGTATACTAAATTCAAGAATTCACATACATCAATAGGAAGCATCTTTTTATTTGTTAAGGATGCTTTAAGTATATGCAAAGAACACTTGAGGCTTAGAGAAATACGTATATCACAAATGTCTATTCAATCTAGATTAATAGAAGATAGAATCAATAACTTCTCTTTATTTTTTCTATTTGTAAGAATTTTTTAATTGATTTTATTATTTCCAGTTTGTATTATTTTTGACATTTGTTATTGCTTTAATTAAAAGCTTTAGTGTATAGATCCTCCACAAATATTAATAGGTCACTTACTAAACGGTATCACGAAAGGACGCGAAGTAGATGAGTAACTAACATGCACAAGTAAATTTTATAAATGACTTCACTATTTAAACTATTCCTTTTATTAGGACTATATCAATTTAAATTGCTGATATTAGTGTCAATCTGAACGAGTTAAAACTCGCAAAGCCAAAATTTAATTAGTCAGATGCTTTCTAAATGATTATATGAGAGCTATCTTAGATTAGTTAAATGATTATTCTATTTTATTTATATCACAACATTTGAAAATTTTTTAATCCTTAAAAAAATACATCCTCAATTTAAAGTCTACAATACTTTTGTAATCTGGATTTGAACACTGAGTTTGTTCGCATCTTTTGATTCGCAATTGGCAGACCGCTTCGCTATTCGTCCCTTTTTGTATTGATTTATAAGTAGCCATAGATAAACTATTTACATCATTCAACAATAATAGGAATTAGTTATAACTTGAGATTTTTAATTAGTTAATTCCAGTTAAGTAATTATTATTTTTGTTTTTCTTTGTTTTCAAAGAATTATTCCGCTTACCTAATTCATCACTATTATTATGTCTGATATGATTAACAAAAGTCAAAGTCCAGACTAGAATAAGGAAGAAAAAACGCTTTGTTTTTTTTTCTATTTGCATTTGACTATCTGTTTTTTTTTTTTTTTTTTTGATAAGTTAATTGAAACTTTTAGTTTTTTCATCCATTCCCAAGGCCTTGATCCGTTTAAGGCCTGTTACTGGAGCTGTATTTATTACATCCCCCTCCACACCCAAAAATATACTATTAAAAAAGTTATTTAAAAATTTGTTAGACAACAATTTATAATTAAAATGAATACAAGTACATCTACTCTTTTCACATAACATAACATTAGAATAAAGGCTTGGCTTGGCTCCCTCCTGTCTGCCGTTCTGCTAATATCAATACATTTATAAATTTTCATTTCATTATTAAGTAATTTGATAGCTATATAACCATGCTACCAATTACCGTTCCTTTTTTTTATCTTTTGATAAAACTAATCAAGGAAAATGCAAATTATTAATTACGTAATCTTTGAATCCGCTGAGGACATTTTTAATTTTTTTTTAAGTGATAATGATTATGATATTAAAGAATAAAGTTTTTCTGCGTATCAAAAGTTTGTAAATAACACTAATATTCTCGCCCCAGTTTGGAAAACGCTGGCTTGGACTTTGATTCCTTTTAAAGCCTTTAAGGAGTCTCTAAGAAAATAACACTGATTCAAATAGGGAGTGTTTACCTACTTTTCATATAAATATTAATTAAAGTCTAGATTAGGGATGTTAAGTATTAGTTGAACACTCAAAGTTGAGTTAACGCTAGTTTATATTTTTTTTTTTATATACTGTATAACAAATTTGAAAACTAATATTTAAAGAGTCGAAAATCGCAAACGCTTGGGATCCCTTAAATATCTAAGGACTGAATTATTTAAAAAAATACAAAAACAATTATAAATATTTACTAGCTAACCTTTTAAAGGTGTTGAGCCTTATAAATAAAAAAAAAATATTTACTAGTTTAGACTTCGATATTTTTTTAACATTTAATAATCTTGATAAAAAAAAATACGATCGATTACATAATATTCAAGAGTTAGTAATTTCCCAGACGTTAAGTAAACTTAACTCCTAGACTAATCATATCTTTTGTATACTGTTCTGGTTTTAATTAATATCAAATAAATTTATTATATTTAATTGAATTTACAAGTGGCTTGATAAAAAGCTGATTCCTGGCCACGGAAGCGCCAATTGATCGATGTTTGTGAATATGAACAAGTGTAACTGTATTGAGCACGTGTCGACTCAGTGGGCGACGCGCGGTCTCAACAGTAATCAACTAACTCATCGTTCCATACGGAACTTCAATAGAAATATAGTCATGCACGTCAACCGAATAAAAAAACTGAAGTCTACTTTTGAAATCCCTCAGCTAAATATAAATCCATGCTCCTACTAATTTTATTTCATATTGCTTAACCAACACAATAAATTCTCTCTACTCACTTAATTTATTTGTGTCAAAAAAGGTCTGTCTTAAATCGGTTTAAATGGTTTTTCTCTAAATTTTTGGCCTTGTAAATTTATCCATTTGGCCAGGAAAGATGATAGTCTACTACAGATTACTTTCTCCACTTATATATTTTTAATAATGTCTAATTATTGTTTTTGACAGATTTGTATTTTTGTTAGTCTTGATTAATAGCACAGGAAAATCCACTTTCTTAACATAAAAATCGTCTCTATAATTGGCACTCAATAGGAATAAGTGATTAATATTCCCTTTCGATACTGGAAAAAAAGTTAATACATGTTCAAATTAAGAGATTCATAAAAAACGTGAAATTCATTAATCAGGACAAGACAAGAGTAGTAGCCAATATTAGCGGCTTAACTCTCAATCTTGAAACTTTTTTTTTTAAACACTCATACTTTTTCCTCACTCACCCTCACACACACATTCACATAGTCTTTTCGGCAACTTAGGCCACATAAGACTTTGACGATAACCGTTATATTAATAATATATATATTTGGGGTCCAGGCATTTGGTATCCACATGGCTAAAATCGGAATTCAGCCAAAAGGAATTAAATAAATAAAAGATTTTATTTATTTTTTTTGCTGTCGAAGTTTTGAGGGCACGTCGACATCTTCATCGTGACAGTCAAATTGTCAGGCTTTTGTTACAGGTGTTTTACAATAATTATGATTTTTGACTAAACGAAACATCTTGCTTTATTGTCAAAAATGTTGTGTGAATGATTTGATTAGAAACCAAGACTCACAACATTTTGACAATAAAGTAAAATTTTTTGCTTAGTCAAAAATCATAATTATTATAAAACACACTTGTATACTACGACTGGCAATTTGACTATCCCGACGAAGAGAGCAATGTGTCCTCGAACCGTCGATAGTAAAAAATAAAAAAAAATAAAAATAAAAAATAAAAAGCCCTCGGGGCATGGCGTAGAGGTTAGCGTGCTAACCTCGTATACCAAACGTCGCGGGTTCGGACCCCAGGCAGTCCGATGATTTTATTTAAGCCAATTGCATACCAAATGGCTTAAATAAGAATGCCTGGACCCCTATATGTATATTTATCAATAACGGTTATCGTCTAAAGTCTTAAATGGCCTGAGTTGCCGAAAAGACTGTGTGAATGTGTGTGTGAGTGTGAGTGTGAATGAGAAAAAAGTGTGAATGTTTAAAAAAAAAAAAAAAATAAAATAAAAAGTTTTTCATTTATTTAATTCCTTTTGGCTGAATTCTGATTTGCTAAATTTCCTGAATCTAGGGCCACTAAACCTCCATATATTTCAACTAGTCTTTGAAAATTTTAAATAACTTTCACTCTCCTTCATAGAATTGGGGGGGGGGGCCTTTAATTATCTAAGTGCTCTTCATGTCTAGGGTTGTTTACATATATTGACACTAAATTTGATAATAGATTTTGATTTCTTTGGGACATATTACAATAGTTGCAACATATTATTTGTCAAATTTGACTTTGATAATTTTTAGAAATTCTTAAATGACCATGGCAAATTTTTAATTTAATTAATTATTCAGATGTATTGACTTTTATCTGTTTTTTTTTTTCTTTAAACACGTATTTTTAATTAATTTACATTACAATTTTTTTTAGCAATTAAAAATATTTTAATTTCCATTAAAAATTGTTATGAAAAATAAAGTTATCTTGGTTGGCAAAATTATTTGATGTTTTTTTTTTTTTTTACAATTCACAAATAAAAATTTTTTTAATAGAAAACATTCCTAATGATAATACACTATTATCATTTAAAAAAATTATTTACTCTGTTTGAGTAATTATTAATTAATTGGTAAACAATATTACTAGAGATATCAACATTTATTAAAGGCTGTCACACATATTTCTTAATTGTTTATTTTTTTACATTGATGTATTTTATTAATATATACCCATGGATGGATGGATGGAAATATCCATGGATGTACCAAGAAATACTTTTTTTTTGCGGAGGGGGAAGAAGGCGGGGTTTTAGAGGGGGGGAGGAGTGGGGCAATTTTTGGGGGGGTCAATAAATATAGGCTACATAACAGAGAAACAAAAATCTGGTGTGACTCTGGCCAGATTTTTGTGGCTTAGAACGACGAAGTTTCGGATTCGGCGTTTCGCAAATTTCGCGAAACTTCGCCCTGCGAAACCTTAGTTTGAAAAGATAGGAGGATTATGCTCGTATACTAAAAAAAACTAGAGTGAAATTTGCACTTAAAAAAGGTCAATGATTTTTGAAGAGGGAAAAATGGAAATTTTACTAAAAAAAGATGAATTTTGTATAGGAAATTTTAAGAAAAAGTTTAAAATAAGTTTTAATTTTGGTTACGGTTTCTGTCAAAACTAAAATTGAAGAAAATTCGGTTTCAACTGAAAATCTTGTTTCGGTCGTACTCGGTATATTTAGTTCCCAACAGTACGGAACATTAGAATTCAAGATGTAAAATTTATAAACATGATAAAATGTTACTATGGCGCCCATTTTTCCTATCTTTCATATAAAGTATAAGAGTAAAAAGTGTGCTTCATAAGATTCCAAGGGCAATATACATTTTAAAGAGATTCTAAAAAATATCACACCACCAGCACGTACAGGGAAATATTTTCAGTTTTGGTTGCCAGGCTTCCTCACTATCTCCTGAGAAATATGAAATTTTTCTGAAAGATATTGGCTATGGCAGAATTTTTCTCAAATCAGTATCAATTTCTTCGAATCACTTGAGCTTGATTCAAAGCTGGTGGATTTAATTTGTACTCGAAGAAGAAAATTTTTGTTTAGATTGGGGCTCAATAGTTTTTTTTTTTTAATTTAGGTCTTTTCGGCATCGAAGGCCATTTAGACACGTCTCTATTTATTTCAATTCGATTGGTAAAGTTATCGGATATTTTTTACTTTTCGATGACATTTTAAGGGCACAAAAGAAAGATATTTACTTGTCAAAAACTTGAGAGTAACTAAATTTATTTATTAAAATAAAGAATTTAAAAAATCTTTCTTTTTTACATTGAACTAAAAGCTTAAAACTTAAATTACATTTTTTAAGGAAAAGTGAATAATTTTAGAAATTTTTTTTATTTGGTTTTCGAGCTGATTGGGGGGGCATCCAGGGGGGCAGAGTTTTGCGGGGGGGCACCCACCCGTAGGTCACTGGGGAAGACTAAAAAAGTTTACAAATATTTTGTTTATATAATTGTTTAGATACATATATTGTGAAATTTTTTTTTAAATTCATTTTTGAAAAGTTTATAGATTTTGATTTATTCCTAAATTAAGTTTCAAAATGAAAGTGTTAGTTTATTTAAACGAAATTTATTTATTTATCTAAAATAAAAAATTTATCTCCAAAAATAAATATTTTTATTAAGTCTTATTAAGTAGAGATTGAACCTCACAAATTAAGGTTTCCTTAATTAGAAATTTTTTTATGACATTTTTTTTTTTTTTTTTTTTTTATTTAAATCTTGAGGCTTATTTTCGTTGAAAGAGTTAGAGTGTATTTATTCAGAGACTCTGAATACAACCATTGAGCATTGGCACCCATACATAAATAAATAAATATTCTATAGGAGTCCGAGCAGCCAAGCACAGATCCGTCCATTGGACAGTTAGTCCAGACAACGAGATCTCAATCACAACATAGTGACTATATCAGAGTTTTTATTTCAAAAGAACAACAATTAAATAAACAAACTAGTGAAAAAAGTTTCCTTGCTCATAAAAACTTTTAAATGCTGCAGAAAAAATCAAACAACCGCTGCTCGATAAGATACCTGCTGTGGTATTTTGTGTGTAGACTGTACTACTCTAGTTGATAAGTGGGATTTAGATTGTTCTCACTCACTAAAAATTAACAAAAAAAAAAAAAAAAAAAAAAAACTTTGGCAATGCAGAAGATACAACACTAGAACTTGATTGCACAAGTTTAGATGGTATTACGTCAATGAGCATCTTAAAATGGACATAAGAGAGAGAGGTGTGTCAATGTTGTGTTCTTGAGAGAGGGATAGCCTCGAAATAGATGGGGAGGTGGTGAAATCTATTTTGTTTTAGATTAATAGAAAGATAGCATCATAGTTAATTTTTAGAATAGAATAATGATGCAATATTTTAAATAAAAAAAAAAAGGTTTGTTTTTTCCTTTGTTACCTGAGAGAGTGGTTTAATGTCCATTAATTAATTTCTATCAATTTGAAATTATTACAAAGGGGAAGAAGAGTAGGAGGGAAGCAGTTTTGCTCAAGGTCGCCCAGCCGATGTCAAAGCCATAGTGTTGTTGTCTTTATTAGAAAAGTGGTCAGCAACAACAAAAACAAGAACAACGTATCTAAAGTAACTACTCACTTTTATTTGTTTGTGAGGCGAGTTGGTTGCTTGACTTGCACTGACTGGGGGCTTTGAGTTGGTGGTGGCGCTGGCAGCGCTGTCAGCCAACAAACAGCTGATTGCTTCGTGCCAGTGGTGGGGAGGAAATAGGGGAATAGAGGGGGACAGGATTTGGCCAGCCTCTCTTCAACACAAAATGATGCTATCTGATCTAAAAACTTCAACCCACAATAGAGATGAAGAATTTTGTTTATATCATTTATTATTGCCATTTTTTTTTTCTTTTATTTATTCGCGATTATTTTTTAATTTTATTTACAAAGAAAAATATTTGACAAGGCTTATCAGGAGAGTGTAGGAATAAGACTCCACAAAATTCTCCATTAAAAGGCGTTTTCAACTCACATATCTTTCCTATGAAGTAAAGTGTACTTCAAACAATTTTCAGGGCAAAATGAGAATATACATTTTAAAGAGCATCAAAAAAATAATTGATTTATGAATTTTAATCAAAATCTTTAGAGCGAATTGTGAGAAATTCGAAAAAAACTGAAAAAGTAGATCAGTAAAGTACTAGTACTCTTTGACTGATTTTGTTGGCAAAAGTTACTTGACACGTCCCAGGGAGGTGCCTAACTTAAATATAAAATTTCAACTTCCTAGCTCTTTTCGTTCTTGAGATATTTTGTTCACTGACACACAGACAGACCATGTCGCGAAAACCACTTCTTTGGATTCAGGGGACCTCAAAACGTGTATATCCATCAAAATTTTGACATGAATCCCATACTTCCTCACTATATATTGCATCTATAAGAGAAAGTAAAAACTATTAATATGATTGTTGGAAATTTCGACTAATCGAGACCCAAATTTAAAAAATTCTTTATTAATCGAGTTGAAAATAAAGAGTCTGTTGATAAAAAAAGAAAAAAAAAATAATAAAATATTTTATAGAAAATGACATAAAGTATATTGATATAGTATATTGACATGTCATTAATTGCAGATTTCATTTCCTTTTTAGATTTTTTGCTTTTATTGGAAAGATCCCCCCCTCTCTTAGAGTACAGGTATCGAAGGGGATAATTGGCTTGAGGGGAAAAAAAGTAAATTTTAGATGATAATGTTTTGGAAAACTTTTTAAATTATCTATCGAAAAATCTGTATTTTGTTTACAAAAAAAATATATATTTTTACTATGTATAATATTAACATAAAAAATTTAAAAAAGAAATAAGTCTAACATCTAATTTTTCAAAGATGTCGAAGGGAGTGAGTGCACCAAGGGCATAGTGGGCTAGGTAGGTCCCTATAAATGTTTTATTCTACCTAGTTTTTGTTTGTGATTCAATTATATGGAAATTCTTTGATTTTTTTTTAAATTATAGGCACAATATTTAATAATTTCACTAAATAAATATCTAATATTGATAATATAAGATTCTCAAAAATATCAAATCATTTCCAGGAAATTAATTAATATTTAAATTTTTGAGTCCTGATAAAGAGAGCATTTAAAATATAAATGACAATATATAGAACAATGAACAATTTTTTGTTTATGTCGGAGAAAAAAAAAACTTTTTTTTTTGCAAGTTCAAATTTATTAGTTTCATTTATTTTCTCTTTTATTGGATTTTCGCCTAAATTTTGTCACATGGCAACCGAAACTACACCAATTCTTTGTTTGAAGCCACCCTTCAAGGAAGAGGGCGGAACAAAAAATGTTATTGAAAGCCCTTCCTTGTATTGTTCATCCTATACCAACGGTCTTCAAAATTAATGAGTTTTGAAATATTTGATTTATCTTATTCTTGACAAAAAAAAAAAAAATTATCTTTACTTGCATATATTTCTTTGAGATAAATTTTATCATTAAGTTTATTTATTTGTTTTGTGAAAAACGACAAATTTTATTAGTAAAAGGATTCGTTAGCTTTTAATTAATTGTACACAACCAAGCTAAGTAAATGATATAAAATAAAATAAAACACTGTGAAAAGGTTTCGTTTAAAAGATTGAATATCACAGTCCTGTGAATTCGTTATTAAAATTACCAAGTTCATCTATTAACTTTCTTTAATTTATCAATTATCAATTTATTGGATAGGAATATGTAGAAATGTGAATTTTCATACAGCTGGATCTTAGTACCATCAGCTGGTAATTTAGCTGTTTATATTTTTGTCAATATCGCACATCTGTTCCTACTGGCCCAGGCCTTTTATATTCTTTTATTTGTTTGATAGTGTAGTATGGATTTTGATCGTTAAAGGGGGTTAAAGCAAAATTATTTGTGGCTTGAAACTTCTGATCCTTTTTTTTTATTTTTTTCAAAACGTATTTTATTTATTTGTTATTTTTTCAGCCTAAATGATAGTGTTGACTCCTTCGATCCACTTATATATTGATATATTGAGAGGTGGATTGTTTCTCTAAGTGAATATATCTAATCTATAAAAATGTCTCTGTATATACCTGGTATTCAAATATATAATGACTCCAGTCATTTGTTCCAACGTGGTGCAATAAATATTTTTGTTGTGAAATCTTTATTTAATTTGTAAGATATAATTTAGGGTATATTTTCAATATAATTATAAAATTATTATTTGGTTTAAAGTGAAATTAATTTTTTTTTTTCTTAGAGGGTATATACTTTGGAGTTTTAGTATTTTATTTATCGATGATCAAGATTTATTTATCTTTGAATAAGATTTCTTCTTCTTCGCCATCATTTTATTTATTTATTTTAATGCCGTAGATCAGCGTTTTCCAATCTGGGGGGGGGCGCGGCTCCCTAGGGAGGCTCAGACTAGTCTAAAGGGAGGCGCGAATTAGCCACAGTGAGCAATTTTTCAAATCATTGCTAAAGTTTTAAAAATAAAATATTTTTATTGAGTTTGGAGGGAAAGTGGGGCAAGTTTTACGTGAAACATATATAAATGTAAATTTTTAATATAGACCTATGTAAGGTTTATCAAGTTTTTTAATGATATGAACATTTAGATTTCCAACTCGATATATTTCTTTTTTTTGTTTGTTTGCCTAAGTTTGTATTAATAAGTTTCTTTGAAATAAAAATTTTTGTGTTTCTGTTATTTTATAAGGGGGGGGGGGCGTCATTAGATTAAATATTTTAAGGAAGGCGTGGTAACATAAAGTTTAGAAACCACTGCCGTAGATAAAGCGAATTCTCTAATTTTTAATTTAATACCACATAATCCCCTTCAGTAACACAAATCATGATAACCTGGACTGAAATTTGCTCCAAAATTAAATTAATCCATCCATATCCATTAATTATTTTAATTAATTTGAATCATTTGCATTGTTTTTGTTATCTTAGGAATCCATATCCTCTCCATTAACTGTATTATTGGATCAAATCTCCAAATTATTTTAAACTTATCAGTTCATTGAAAATTCACATTTTTATTTAATTACCATTCAAAAATGAAAAAAATTACCCCAATAGTTGCCTTCCAATTTCGAATGGCTCCTTGCTTGGCCATTGGCCAAAGTTCCATGTTGGTCCCAAATAAATTAATCTTGACCTTTTTTTTTTTTGCTGCCCAAGATGTTGGCACAAACATACCCTAAAATGAAACACTTGCCTTTCTATTTAAAGGGGAGACTTGACTTTAGGGAAGATTTCAAGATCTCCGATTTTACAAAAAAAAAAATGTATTTTTTTAAAGTGACCTTGGTGATTTGGTCATCGTAAACAACTGTCAAGTTCGAATTTCTTTTTCCCATCGAGACTTTTCTTCTTTTCTAGCAGGTAGATGACCGTGCTACCTGTCCGTTTTCTGGCCGCCTTTTTTTTTATTAGTATCTTGGATCAATAGCAAATTCGTTAGAGGTTTTGGTTGGAGTCAGATTTAGCTGCTCAGGCCATATTAGCAGAAATTTTCCGTCTCGACCCTTAATTTTTTAGGGTTGTTCACTCTAGAGCTCCCCTGTTTTCATGATAAAATTTTCAACCATTATATTCAAGGTCGTTTAATCATGGGAGACAAATCGTAATTTTTTTTTGTTTTTTTTTTCTTTTTTAAAATTATATTGCCAAATTATTTTTGCCTATACAGTATATTCGTCGCGCCCATCCATTTACCAGAGAAGTGAAGTAGATACCTTTTTATTGCATCACACCTAATGGTTATCTTTTAAAAAAATTCTCATCCTATTTATCTAGGTAATTTTTTGATAAAGATTAATTATTAAATTCATCGCATCCATAATTGCTTTTTTAAACTTAGTATTATAGTAAAATAATTATTAATATATTTTTTTAAATTGATTTTCCGACATCTCTAATACTTCCTTATGCCTTCTTAGTGGTTAAAACTTTACATTTTACTTTACATTTCATCTATGAAATTCAAAGGCTCTAGGCGGAAACTAACTAAGACTAACGAGATGGATTAAAATTTTTTTAAAGAATTATTTACAAAAAAAAATCCTTCCTTAGCTGTCATCTTTATTTCATTTATTTCCTTTGTTAAAATCTCCCTTTTCCCCAATGTGTTAATATTGTGTAATTGTTTGTAATACTTCATATTTTCCTTGCATAATATTGATCAACAAATTATAAATATTAAGCATTGTTTAAATACATATGGTAGAGCTATAGGGGAATTAACCCCCTGAAAAAATGGAAAAAAAAAATAAAATAAAACTTAATTTTTTTTATTTAAGTTAATATTTTAATTATCTTCTTTTAAGAAAAGATTCAATTGATTCCTCTGATTGGACCACTCTTTAGCTAACAAAATTAATTTATAGTGGCGTATCTAAGGGGGATTCTTTTTCTTGCAAAGTTTTCCTCTTTTGAAATTAATTAATTATATGAAACTTGAATTAATTTCATCACTACAAAATGAGTTGTTCCTTGGGTGGTGGTATAAAGCACGAGAGATGGGATGGGGACGATTGCCAGTACCAAAATATACCTTTATTAATATATTAATATTACAAAATTCAGTTTAATAAGACTCATTGTATATTGGTTGAAAGACTGAATTTTTTTTTTGATAGATTCACGTAAAGAAAGGAATCCTTCCTCCAGCCTCTTCAAGGCACAGGCCAAAAGTCCATAATTTTGCAAGAAAAATAACAATATAGAAAATGGCATATAGCTGAATATTCGTGTTTAAGTTTGGTAGAAAAAAAGCAACGCAGCTAGTTTTATTTCATTTTATTAGTAAAACCAGGACCGACGTTTCGGTCACATATGAGACAATCTTCAGTGCCAGGATAATGTCTGAAATAAATATATATCGTTTCAACTCACCAGGACTGTGCAAATAGTAGTTGGTATATATTTAATTTAGGCCTAAAAGACATATCTTCTTTCCAACTAAATATATATCACCTGCTAAGAATCAAAGTGGCGAAAGCCTGAAATTCAACAATTGGAGAAAAGGCGTTTGAAAGTTTTATAAACATATAGTCTACATGTAAATATCTGGGCAACAATTGAATATGCCAGCATCAATAGCAAAGAATGGAAATATATTTTCGCCACTATGATTCTCAGCAGGAGATATGCTCTCCAAGTTGTTTTGTGCATACACAATTGTAAATCGTGTTAATGCCCAAAATTTTCCAGTTTCTTATACCATGTACAGAGAGTGTATGCCTAATACAACTTGCCTAGGATATATATTTATTTCAGACATTAACCTGACCCTGAAGATGATCCCATATGGGACCGAAACTTCGACTCTGATTTTAATAATAAAAAAATGAAATTAAAACTAACTGCTTTGCTTATTTTTTTCCACCATCTATATAGAAAATATTAAGATCTTTATATACGTTTGAAATTACGGGTGCCCCGCCCCTATGGGAGCTTTGTCCGTTCCACTCTTTGGGGTATGCCACTGCTTGGAAATTTTGAAAATTATAAAGGAAATGTTTTCTTCAACTTTTCACATGATAAAACATGATCTTCAAGGTAGACATCTCCTTTCAATAAAAATATACAGCAAAAGTCATCAAGTGAGGGTCATTCAAGAAGCAATTCACAAAATTATAATTTTTATTATAAAGCCATTTATAGAAATTTATATAAAAAAATTTTAATTTTCGAAATTTTAAAAAATTATATTACATTTCTTTAATTTTAGGATCTTAAATTCTTTAGGTTCAAAGAACAACGGTGTCAATGTCTTGACCTCAAAACCTTTCAATTGTTTTGATTTTTTTACTATGACGTATACCTAATTTACATAAAATATATAGGCGGATATAAAATATATAAATTACATTCATATTTAAGAGCGTTTACTATTATTTATTTTTTATTAATGACAAGATAAATCAAATATTAGAAACAAACAAACAAGTAGGACTATAACAAAAATAAAATGAGGGATAATAACCCGCATTTCTAATATGTGTTATATTTTATGCTGGCATTGAAAAACTTTAAAGTCAGCTGTCCTGTTTTTTTGCCAAGTTTCCAATCTATTTTTGTGATTTTCTTTATAAATATTAATAAAAATGGCCTAAATAAAAAATATGTTTATTTTCTATATTAATTCAATTTACCTACTGGTATTTAATTTTTTAAATTAAAATATTAACCAAACATCAGTTCCCTGGACTTAACAAGACTTATCAGTTTAAAACGACAATGGCAAATGCTTGCTAGTCAAGGGGAAGACATACGATATTTATTTATTGTCTTTATCCTAAAAAGCCAAGGCCTTTTAGTTTTTTCATGTAAAAAATTTGTTTTCACGGTTTTGTTTTGCTTTTTACTTTCCAAAAAGCTTTTATTTTGCTAGTATAGGTATTTAATTTAAATATTTATTAATAATTCACTTTCCACTTGTTTTTCTTTTCATAATGTTCTCATTCTTTTGGCAACTGAAACATAGAGTATATTGGAGGTTTCCAAACATCTCGGCTTTTTATAAGTTCTCTTAGCGGCTATTTGCAGACATCAAGAGAGGAAAGAGGCAGCCAAGGTTACCTCATTGCTTATACTTATGCAATCTGAGGGCAAGCCTGTCACTCAATATAATAATTATGTTCAAAATTCTTGAACATTGACACCAAGACATTATAGGTCCATTGACCTAGAAGTAATTTAGGTTCATGTATTTTTTTATATTAGATGATAAACAATTTTTGCTATTTTACAGTATATACTGACTCTTGAATAAAGGGGATTTTCGATGAGAATGTAAAGATACAGTGGTTAATATGATCACTGCTTTTGTTATCCTTAGCTCTCAAATATCCAAAAATTTCAATTAATTTTTAATTATTATTTTTAAAGCTACTTTGCCGAGCTTCACGTCTAGCCAGGGGGACTCTGTCCAGTTGGATCGGGCCCGCCTGCGACGGAAGTTGTTTAAACAGAGCGTGACAGGCAAACAGACGGACACTCCGCAATTCCACTCCCAAATAGACGGAGGTGGTCAGATGGACACTCCGAATATATATATTTATTAGGATGCCCCTTTTTTGAGGTTTTTCCAATTTTTTTCAACGAGTCCAAAATCGGTTCCAAATATATAAAAAAAAAATTCCTGCCAAATTTTAGCTCAATATTAATATTAACCCGGCCCCCACGACAGCTCAAGTTTTAAATGGAAATCATCTTCTTCTGTCCTCGCCTTATTTCCGCGATGCGGGGTCGGCGGACCTCACTTTTTCCCTCTAACCCTATCATGTGTTTTTGCGACCGAGAAGGATAGAACAGGCCGGCCGTCGCACGGTCTGACGCCTGTTGAAAAGAGGAAGGAAGAGACAGACATACAAAGAACAGAAAGACTGCCTGTCCCAGCTCGGGTAGCTCGTGGTCGCCATCCATGTACCCACAAGGTGTGGGCCCCTGAGCGATAAAGTTTTAAATGGAAAATTTCTTTTGTGTCTTTAAAATTTTGTAACTCATCAACGTAACAAGATCATAACATATTCTTCTAGGAGCAATTCACAAAAAAGGTCACTTATGATTTTTGGGTTACTCAACTAGTTCAAAATTTTTTCGAAGTCAATGTTGAAGTTATTGTCAATTTCATGTTTGTTTTTTTCTTCAACTTTGACCTCAAATAACTTTTGAACCAGTAGAATAACCAAAAAATCATAGGAGACCGTTTTTATAGAGCGTTAAATTCTTATAAGTAAAGACTGGACAAAAAAGCCTAAAAAAAATGGAAAAAAGTGCTTAAAAAAGCATAAAAATAAGCTTAAAAGTTGAAAAAAAGCATCTCATAAGCAATTTTTATTCATACCAATGGCGTATACAAATTTTTTTTTAAAGAAACTAAATTTTTTCCGCTCCGCCCTGAGAAAAATTTTGTTTTTGCGGAACCAAAGTTTTTCACCCTGTGGAAATTTTTTTTACAGGGTTATATTTTTTCGCACTGCGGGGCCGATCAAACATTTCGGGGGGCCGAGATCCGCTAATGTTTGTATATCCCTATATATGTATATGAATTTGGAAAATTTCGGGGGGGGCCCTCGCCCCCCTCTTATATACGTCCCTGGTGTATGCTTAATAAAAAAAAAATATATATATATAAATATTCATAAAATAATTTCAAATAAGCACGAAAGGAAAAAAAGCATGAAAACTCAAAAAAAGCATAAAAAATGCAATCTCAATAATATTTATTGAAATTTGGCAGGAATTTTTTTTATATATTTGGAACCGATTTAGGACTAGCGTCGAAAAAGTCCAAAATAAGGACCACCCTAATATATATTCCTTTGCTTCCTAGTCTCTGTTTTTATTTCTTTTCGAGATAAGACAGGATAAAAATGTATTTAATGACTTCGTCAGGAAAATATTCTCAAGTTTGATAAAATTTGACCAATATCGAAAATAGAGCGGTTATCCAACCCACGTTCACTGAATATTAACAATTCATTCAACTCATCCATTAAATTACTCAGGGGAGGAAAATTTATTTATAGTATTGAACAGCATCCCGTTGTAATTATTTATTGAATCATTGTTTAATAAAGGAAATTCTAATATAATCTCATATAAATATTTTTTCTATCCCAAAGTAGGCTACTCTTTGGTTAAATTATGTAGGTTTTTCATTTATTATTTATTTATGCCTAAAATTACTTTAACAATAAGCAAAAAATAAAATCGCACAAAATTTATTCATTCTATATCATTTTATCGATCTTAATTTTTATTAAATTTAATCTTTCATAGCATAATTTATTATTTAACAAAATCTCAAATTGGTAAAATGAGTGGATAATCAAATATATAACTGTAAATATTATTTTAAGAACTAAGAAAAAGAAAGCTTTATACATGTGTATAGACAAAGAACCAAACAGAAGTAGGTTAGTACATTATAAAAAATAATTATTTTTTTATTTCTTCAAAACTAATATTACATTCAGTGTAAATTTTAATTAATGAGAAGATATTTATTTTTTTCTTTATTTTCGGCTGTGGCATGAGATATATTTAGCGAATTCTTCTTTAAATATATCAACACTTATTTTTTGTTTGATTATTTTTTAATATATATTTTCCATTTTTAAAGAGGCAAATTTTTTTTTATCAATATTTGAATTTTTTCCATGAAATTATTTTTTAATTAAAGCTAATAAAATAATCAATGTTATATAGAGAAATAGGGGTGTTCATACATGAACTTACTGTTTATTTAAAATCAACTAGGCTATTAAGATTTAGACGATTTTTGATTTCAAGTTTATTGAAATTATCGAGTAGCAGTTAGTTTCTAGTTGTTTATTTGCTAGGTTGCTCCCCTCCCCCACTCTTTCCCTGACAGTTCTTTGTTGGATGCCCTGAGGGGGAATCGAATTCAGGAGGTCGTTCCAAATATGTCACAACTACTCATCAAATCAGCTGATCTCTGTTGCTAACCAACTCTAACAAATTATACATTCACTATAAAAAAATATATAGCTAATTAATAAAACTTAATAATTATTATTAACTTTTTCAATGGAAATTAATAGTTTCTTTTGTGAGAGACAAAGAAATAGGTTGTATTTATTTGCAAATAATAAAAACTCACCTTGAATGAAAGGAATGTGTATGTATCGTGATGGATGTTGAGTAGTTGAGCTAGTGAGTGGCTGACGGACGGACGGAGGACGGCTGGCGACGACGACGGCTGCAGAGGTGCCCTTAAAGCCCTATCAACGGCTGGCCCCCTGTCCTTTCCAGCCTGCCAAGTATTGACTCACCGTCAGACTGGAGAACAGAGAAAAACCTTTGGCTAGTTGCCTAATTTTCCGCATCTAGTCGCCACTGTTCACTTGCACTTGTTTAGCAATCTGCCGCGCTGAACACAATTGAATTTTTTATATCTAAAAATAAGTTTATAATAAAAATTATTAAGAATTGGCTTTAATTAATTTTTACAAACAATTAGTCTAATTTCAAAATTTGGGAAAGAAGCCAACTCTTATATCCCCAAAAAGGAGTTTTATATTAATTTTGAATTAACTGCTCCAGATCTGTTGGGTCATTTAAAACAAAATTTCTTTCTAGAAAAAACTATTGATGCTTTTAAAAAGATTGATTATATTTTATTTGAATAATTTTTGAAAAACTTACTTAATTAGATCTATTATAGGAATTTTTATAGATCAACTTTCTTCAAATTGTCCGCTTTTTTTTTTTTACTCGTGTTTGAGTTTTATTGCCATTTATTACGTGAATACTTTACAAATTGTCAAAGTAAGATAATTCATTTGATTTGATATAAATAACAATAAAATAAGATTTATTAATTTATTATTATATTAATATTTTTTTACTTTCTCATACCTATATATATGGGGCATTCCCGCCAACTCGACCACTTCTGAACCCGACCATTTTGATTTGGCTGAAACTTTGTCATCTTTTGTAACCTATTGAAAACGTGTCTGAGAATTTTTCAGATTTTACGACCAGCCAAAAAAAAGTTATAGCATTTTCAAAAAACATCGATTTTTTTTAAATAACCGTAAAACTGTTAAAAATTAACTTATCGGGACGATTTTTTTTGAAATTTTTGTCTTTAAATGTACTTTTCAGAAAAAATATGACAAAATTTTACAGATTCATCTTGAACGTTTTTTTTGACATTTTCGAAAAAACAAAAATTTCGGGATGAATGACACTTTTTTTTAATTTTTTTTTTTTATAAAAAACTTTGATTTTTTCTACAAATGCTCTGAAAATTTCAGAGTGGGATTATTTCGCGTTCTATTTTTTTTTATTTTTGAAAAAAAAAATTTTTTTCTCCGCTTATTTATCATGATGGTGCTCTTAAATTCTTCCAGGATTGACTGAGATTCTAGAAAATTGAAGAAAAATAATAATAATAATAGTTAGGGGTGATGAAAATCGAGAAAATTCCATTTATCCTGAAAAAATTAGAAATTAGTTGTGTATTCAACTACTGAAGTATTTGAAGCGTCAAGTAAAAGTTTAGAAACCTGGGCGTAACTAGGGGTGCGGGGCCGGCCTCCCAGAAAGCTCCTTGCCCCAAGAAAAATTGAAGAAATATGGGGCTTCCAGGCCCACTGGAAGATGGCTGGTCCCATGGCCCCCTTTCAATTTTTCTTGGGGCAAGGAGCTTTCTGGGGAGGGCCAGGCCCCCCGGCACCCCCCTAGTTACGCCCAGGTTTCTAAGCTTTTACCTGACGCTTCAAATTCTTCAGTAGTTGAATACACAACTAATTTCTAATTTTTTCAGGATAAATGGAATTTTCTCGATTTTCATCACCCCTAACTATTATTATTATTATTTTTCTTCAATTTTCTAGAATCTCAGTCAATCCTGGAAGAATTTAAGAGCACCATCATGATAAATAAGCGGAGAAAAAAATTTTTTTTTTTCAAAATAAAAAAAAAATAGAACGCGAAATAATCCCACTCTGAAATTTTCAGAGCATTTGTAGAAAAAATCAAAGTTTTTTATAAAAAAAAAAAATTAAAAAAAAAAAGTGTCATTCATCCCGAAATTTTTGTTTTTTTACGAAAATGTCAAAAAAAACGTTCAAGATGAATCTGTAAAATTTTGTCATATTTTTTTCTGAAAAGTACATTTAAAGACAAAAATTTCAAAAAAAATCGTCCCGATAAGTTAATTTTTGACAGTTTTACGGTTATTTAAAAAAAAATCGATGTTTTTTGAAAATGCTATAACTTTTTTTTGGCTGGGTCGTAAAATCTGAAAAAATTCTCAGACACGTTTTCAATAGGGTACAAAAAGATGACAAAGTTTCAGCCAAATCAAAATGGTCGGGTTCAGAAGTGGTCGAGTTGGCGTGGAATGCCCCATATATTATATATAGGGACCGGATTTTTAGGTTCGATTCGACTCGTTTTTAGGATTTGGAACTCCCAAAAATAGGTTTTCTTTAGGCTATCGTTTAATAATGAACGCATTTGGGGGAAAAAAAATTCAATTAATTTTAAATAAGTTATGTACAGAAATCGGCTTGTAAAAAAAAAATATTATTTTAATTAACTTATAATTTTTTATTTTTTATTTTTATTTTTTTTTTTAATTTTAAAAAATATAATTGTAAAATTTTTATGAGAAAAAAGTTTTAGTTTAATTTTAAATACCTATGTATAACAATTGTTAAAAAGTAAAAATATGCAAAAAATGACAGGTACCTAAAACTTTATATAAGAAATTTTAAACGACTTGGTTTGGCCACTGTCGGTCTGGGTTCATTTTTGTATTTACAAGAAAAATATGATCATAAACATTTAAGTTATACTTATCATGGAAGTCTTCGTTTTGTTCGAACTCTTTATACAGGTAATATATATATTATATATATATATGGGTGATTCTACGCTATTTGGATTTTTTGTGTCCAGAAACCAAATATACTCTGTTCAATTTAATATTCATGATTTCCTTAGTTGACATTATTTTCGTATCTGTAATGATAAAGGCCAGAAGATATTTTAATTTTTTTGAGTTTTATTAGCACCAGAAGAAATATGTTACCTGAAGAAAGACACTATTGGCAGAATTGTGAAAATTAAGCTAGGAAAGTGACAGACAATTAACTATTTATAATGAAAGCTGAATTAATATTAAAAAAACATACATATTATATCTATAAGATATTAAGGAAACAAAATTTCGTCCCTACCCGTGGGCGGGTATTTTCCCTGACAGAGTTTTTTTTTATTCCATTTTTTGGCATCGAAGGCCATTTAGACCCCGTATCTATTTATTTCAATTGGATTGATAGCTAAATCCAATTGAAATAAATTTTTGTCGCATTAGACGGGATGCGAACCCTTGAATGTGCCTGAATAATGACAGCCAAACTAATGACAAAACCACACATTACGTTAAAAAAAAACAATACGCGTCTTTCTTGCCAAAGTTTCGACGTAATTCATGACATTTACATACAATAAACATTGCATTGTACATATGTAGAGTTACGCAACGATAAAATATAAAGAGATTTATTTACCAGAATAAATACTGCATCGACTGGCCCAAACCCACTTTATGACAATTCAACAATAACTAAAGCTATATTATTTGAATTATGCTCAACGCCGTTAGCTTGCTTCTTACTTCAGACTGTACTATGCCTGTTATTCATGGCCATTGTTATCCTTTGGCAGTTTTACTTTCTCTTACCTATGTATATATGTATATATATATAGAGAGAAAGTATTTGATAAATTTTTATCTTTTAATTTTTCCAGAATAGATGACATCATTTTTTAGGTCACGTGAAGTTCAATTGTTAAGCTATGATGATTAGAAATAGCCACTCAAGGCTTTTTAAACGAATTTATATTAAATTTCTCAATTTGGGTTAATTCTTAGTATTAATATTAGTAAACATTTTTTTTATATATTATATCTATTTAAATTTTTCTTTTGTTTCAGTTTAATTAGAAAGCATATCACTTGGATAACAATGTTACGAAGATAATATAAAAAGACATGACTTTAATAAGAAATTTTAAACGACTTGGTTTGGCCACTGTCGGTCTGGGTTCATTTTTGTATTTACAAGAAAAATATGATCATAAACATTTAAGTTATACTTATCATGGAAGTCTTCGTTTTGTTCGAACTCTTTATACAGGTAATATATATATCATATATATTCAATTAATAATCAAATCCATATTTTATAATAAAAACATAAGCAGAAATTCTAGGAATAGAAAAACCCAGACGCCTACTCCTCTTATTTACAAAGAGGTTCTTCAGCTCCTTAGCTAGTCATCCTTAAACCCATTATCTTCAAATAAGAACAGATGGTTCTTTCATACTCACTTCATTATCTAATACTCTTAAACGAGCAATGTACGTTTGTTTGTTTGTTTGTCAGCACATCAGTTCTCGAAAACGGCTCTATTTTTTTCAAATTTTAAATATATATTATTTCCAGCACCAATATGAAATTGCGCTGTCTCATCTTTGGGAAAATTCGAGTATTAGTACTTTACTGATGTACTTTGTAAGTTTTTTCCATTTTTCTTGGAATTCCCTTTACCGATTCCTTTAAAACTTTAAATATTTACTATTCGCGCTATAGAAAACAAATTAAGCAGGGTCACTTCTTTAGAAAACCAGGCATACTAGTACTTTATTGATGTACTTTTTTAGTTTTTTTCACTTTTCTCTTAATTCGCTCCAACGATTTCTTTCAAATTTTAAATATTTATTATTTGTGGTATAGAAAACAAAGTTCGATTGATCTCGTCTTTCGAAATCCAGGCGTACAAGTACTTTACTTATGTACTTTTTTAGTTTTTCCAATTTTCTTAAAAATTCACATTGATTTATTTCAAATTATAAGTAGCAATATGAAATTAAACTAAGTTTTGTCTTTGGGATACTTCGAGTACTAATACTTTACTGAGGTATAAAACTTTTTTAGTTTTTTCCAATTTTATCAAAAGAAAAAGCCACCGAGCTCCAGCTCGGTCATCCCGGCACTTTTAATGAAACTTGATATTTCCAAAA
The DNA here is from genome assembly GCA_023213315.1 of Euborellia annulipes. Classification (NCBI taxonomy): domain Eukaryota; kingdom Metazoa; phylum Arthropoda; class Insecta; order Dermaptera; family Anisolabididae; genus Euborellia; species Euborellia annulipes. Next base: position 168,932 of record JAKCPI010007625.1, read on the forward strand.
ACACAAATTTATTCATCATCTTTTAAATTTAATTATTAATTTTTTAGGTCTTAGTATTTCAACTGATTATTGGTGGACAGAATTGGGATTAGTTCCTGATACTCCCAAGCATAATGAAGCAATATCTAAATGCCATGAACGCAGTGCCAACAAAATCTTTCATGCTTGTCTGGCAAATGGAGGACTTTATATTAAACTCGGACAAGGATTGGCTACTATGAATCATATTTTACCTGCTCCATATATATCTATTTTGAGGTATAGTAAATTTACATTTAAATTATAAATTTACCATGTATATAAATGAATAATATTTTTTTTTAATGGAACTAGGTAGACTTTTAAATGATAAATGTCCACGCGTGGTACCATTTGAAGAAATTGAGAAAATTGTAAGAGAAGATCTAAATAAAGAATTATCTGAGATATTTTCTTCTTTTGATAAAAATCCCATCGGTGCAGCAAGTCTTGCACAAGTATACAAAGCAAAAACTAATTCTGGTGAAAATGTTGCAGTTAAGGTAATTTTTTTATAGATACATTTTTGAATTCCTGAAATTATTCACTAATTTTTCAAAAATTGGAGAGGTATTCAATAATTTACATTTTTTAAACTCTTGGTTACTTGTTTGAAGAAGATTATCAGACAAATATCCATCTATGAGAAGTATTAATTTTGATAATTTTTAGATTCAGTATGCAGAATTACGTGATCGATTTAATGGAGATATAACAACAATTCGTTTTTTACTTAAATTAATAGCACTAATCCATCCTGATTTTTCATTCTCATGGGTTTTTGAAAAATTGCGTTCTAATATTGAGAAAGAGCTTGATTTTCGCATAGAGGGAAAAAATTCAGAAATCGCTTCAAAAGATCTCCAACATTTACCCTTTGTTTATATTCCAAAAGTATTATGGGAATATTCTTCACCTAGAATATTGACAATGGAATATATTGATGGTATTAAGGTTAGTTTTTTTAAGTATTTTTAATAATTAGAATTAATTTTTTTATAGCATCTGCTAGCTCTATACTTTCGGTCATCTTATTTCCCTCCCAAAGGGTTAATCCTCACCCCCTCCCCCTTATTGGAAAAATAGCTTCTATGGCATTAACTTATGCTTTCACATTTTAAAAATATTTGCATTTGTTTTAAATATTATTTATTAAATATCAAAACGATCCAGTTTAATGGAAAACAGGATAGTCAATAAAAAATTACAAATACTCCATAAATCCCTATAAAAAATATCGTAACCTCCTCCCAGAGACAATTTCAGGTTCGCCGCTCTAGTTATTTATAAACACCTTCCAATGAGACTAATAGAAAATTCTTATATTATTTATATATTATATTATTATAAAATAAACTTTTTTTTTTTAAGTTTCCAAGATGACCTAAGCCTAGACTTAGCATAAACATAAATTGTTTTAAATTTTGGTAAAAATGAAATTGACTTAATAACTGACATTAATTACAAATATTTTTTTCTAGCATTTATCATTTCACCGGCCGAATATTACTATTAATTAATATGTGTATTTTTAATATACATAGAATACTAAAAATACTAAATGGCGCTATTCCCTTTTGGGGTAAGCCACTTATTCTTGCAAAAATCATTTTACTAATTAATTTAATTATTTTTAATAAATAAAAAACACCTCTTATTCTACACTAAGGATATTTTGGCTGTTCTCTAAAATTCAATCATTATTTGTTAGAACTGTAAAGTTGACTTCTCGAAACCAAAGCAGCATTCCGCTACTGAAATGCCCATGCTGAATGCTGCTGGTGGCAGCCGAAACGTCTTTAGGTCTGAAGGTTTATTGTTGGAAATTTTATTTCATTTTAATTTAATTCCTTTTCAATTTAAGGTTATTCCCACATTTTAATATATAATAATATTAACTATTTTTCATTTTAATCATATAATAATCATCTCTTTTGAGATTTAAAAAATATTTTTCTGTTTTTTCATTAATTCTATAGATGAATTATTTAGAGGAATGTTTTTGTAAAAATATATTCAAACCCTTTTCATTAGTAATAAAAAAGTCTTTATCCTATATATATACAAGTCCACATGGAGTAGAGTATAAGAATTCAAAATGATACGTAGGGTACTAGTTTATTCTTGGAAAGCAATCAATTTAAAAAATTTATAACTTTTTTTAATGCTAAAAAGTCTGAATATACGATAATTTTACGACTTTTCTAATATTATAATTTGTTTGTAGGTGGATGAAACTTTGGATTTGCTTAAAGCTGGTTTTTCTCTGGAAGATGTCTCTAAAAAATTAGTTCTTATGAGTGGGTCACAAATTTTTCTTAGAGGATTCGTTCATGCTGACCCTCACCCTGGGAATGGTAAAGTATAAATTAGTTTTTCCGAACTTATTTTGTTGGAGAGCATTCGTAGGGAATGTTAATTCAAAGCTGACTCGATTAAATTTACACTTGAAAACTATTCTGGCAATCCATTTCAATTACTCGGAAAACACTTGGAGTCTGCAGCCCTCAGGTTATGTACTCTGTGGGCTGGTTCGCGTTAATCCAACTCACATCCTGGGTCCTGACCTGACTCGGGGCGTCTTAGTCTTGGTGTGATGGGTCTCGAGTTCCTGGACCCAAGACTGCCACGAGGAGAATTTCTTTTCCCATTCCTTGGCTTTGTTAGCCTGTTTATTAAATACATTTCATGATACAATTTTATTATAGTAATTTCTGGACCGAAATAAATTAATTTTCTCATTCAAAAACCAGCTTTTTCTCTTTGACATTTTATTGTGAATATTTTATTTAAGAAGTAAATTGTGGCTGTGTATGTTAAGTAAAGGAAGAATGAAGCAGAGGCAGCCAATTAAGAAAATTTTCTGAATGCTTTACCAATCAGCCGGAGACGTTTCGGTCCATTTATTACGAACCATCCTCGGACCATTAATTGGTGTATATATGCTCAGAGTTAGTCAGGTAATATATAATATACATCATTGAATTTCGTTATATACATATATACACTAGTAATCTATTTAAAAATGATGTATATTATATATTACCTGACTAACTCTGAGGAAATATACACCCATTAATGGACTGAGGATGGTTCGTAATCATTGGACCGAAACGTCTCCGGCTAATTGGTAAAGCATTTTTTAAGAGAATTTTCTTTCTTTTCATTTTTTAAGAGAATTTTCTTTCTTGGCTGCCTCTGCTTCCATCCTTCCTTTACTTAGGATGCAGCCAAATAATTGAGCCTCTATTTAGTAATTAAGCACTCTTTATTGGAATGTTTCGGCTGGAACGTTCCAATAAAGAGTGCCTAATTACTTAGAGGCTTCATTCATTCATTTTATTTAGTTTACAAATAGTTATGATATTTCAAATTATAAAAAAAAATTATACTGTTTCTGTTATATGCTTTTTTTTGCAGTTTTCATCAGAGAAAGAAAAAATGATTTATCTTGGTTTTGGAAATTATTGAAGAGAAATAAAGATCGAGATGCTGAAATTGTCCTTCTAGATCATGGCTTATATGAAAATCTTAATAATGAAATAAGAGTATCCCTTTGTGGCATGTTTAAATCATCTGTGGAATTGGATGAACCTGCAATGAAAATGTAATTACATTTATTTATCTTCTCTTGTATTAGGATAGGAAAAAATGTTATAATTTAAAAATACATACCATCTAAATGTTTTAATAATATCTCTGAATAGATTAAAAATAATAATAATAATAAAATATAATATTTATTGAAAAGTTAAGTTACCAATCATGATCTCTATTAAGAAAAATCTAAATAAAATCAGAATTAGAAGACGAATACTATATAAGGTGCCCACAAACATCGGGCTCTTGAGTATACCTGTCTCCACTACCATCTCCCATGGCTTAAAACACTGACTTCCGAACACACTTAAGGGTCTCTTACACGGTCAATAATAATGGCATTACTTTATCAGAATCACATGCTTAGCAATAGGTGAGGGAGCGGGCAGCCAGGAAGTAAGCCTCTACGAAATGAAACTCAAGAGTAGTGGAGCCAGTCCATTTTCGAGAGTATGCACTCTTTTATGTATATTAATACATTTGGCTAAATGCATTGGCATTTGAGTGCATACTCTCGAAAATGGACTGAGGATGGCGATATTTTATTATAGTCGAAACTGTCTCCACTACTCTTGAGTTCATTTCGTAGCCTTTATATGCTTACCGATCCCGGAGACGTTTCGAGAAGGGATCGATAAGCATTTAAAGGCTTTTCATTTGACTGAACCTGCCCTTATTTAAATCAAGTATATTCACAGCCACCAAACTCCTATTAATTATTTTTAATTTTTCAATATGATTGTTAAAATTAGAAAAAGCTCATATTTTTCTTCTTTTTTTTTTTTAGATATGCCTCGAAATTAGGAGTTAAGGATCATCGACAATTGGCAGAAATTCTCCTCATGGCTCCTGTAAGGCTTGGAAATCAAAATCGTAAAAGTCCTTTAAGACTTAAACCAAAACTTTCTGAACAAGATCTTAAATATATGACTCAAGCTGCTCGAGAACGCTTTGATCGAATATTAATTGCTTTGCAAACAATGCCTGCCCAACTGCTTCTAATTCTTCGAAATCTTAATATTGTCCGATCGATTGTTCGAAAACATGGCGATCATGTGGACAGGTAGAAATTTTAATTTTTTTTTCCTTTAAAATATAATTTATTAATTAAGGAAAGATGTTTAGGGGCAGAGGCAGCTAGAAAATAATGCTCTGAATTCTTTACCAATTAGCTGGAAACGTTTCGGTGCATTATTATGCTACATCTTCAGTTCTTTAATTGGTGTATATGTTGAACCGAATTGGTCCAATAACATATACATAAATAAATTACATGATAATAAAGTTTAGGCTATTATACCTCTCTCAACTCCCCCTAATGAATAAATTTTGAAAATATTATAATTAAATATGAATGGATGGTTAATTGACAATTGTTTTTAGGTATTCTCTCTTGGCTCGACTGGCTTTCGAAGGTCACTTGCAAGAACAAGCTTCCTTCTTCGAAAGAATGCGCAATGCTTTTGCACGATGGTTATTGGAGTTACATCTTTTTCTTCATCGAGTTTATATGAGTTTTGTTAAATTGATAATGAGCCATAATCCTGAATTAAATACAATTTCAGAAAAGGCATTTGCTCAAATTTAATACAGTATTTTAAGTATCAAATTTTGTATATCTTTAGATTTATTTTTAAATAAAAATATTTAAAAAAATTAAATAATCTTCATCATATATTGTTTTTGTGTGCAAGAGCTACCCTGTTTAGCTGACTTCCTCTCCGTTTCTTTATTTACTTTTTTTTTCAGAAAAATATTCTTCCCTGTTCAATTGATGAAAATGCGTGTCGAAAATCATATTCATATTCGGTGCACCATTATAAAACGGCAGATAATTATGAATCAACCTAATATAATATGGTCTTTTTCATTTTTAGTCCAATGGCTTTTGGTTTACGGGCAAAATAAAAAAAACTTTGATACAACTCATCAAGAAACATCAACCCCGGCTCATATATTAACATATTTAAATTTTATTTTGTATAAAATTGCCTTTCAAGGATTTTTGAACTTACAATACCTGATCTAACTACTACCACAGCGGCAACCGAGTTGGTAGGCCTGATCTCTGTAAAGAGATATTTAACATACTGATATTTGGATATAGGCCTAATAAACTTTTCAAGTAAAGGAAATAAAGGCGCAAGGCCTAATTCACCGAATTGAAATGATTACTTCAACAAAAGCAGATACGCAAAAATCATCTAAAATGGGCGGTTCAATCAACATGTATTCAAAACAACTTGGCTAGGTGTCAAGGGTTCGCAACCCGTTTCATGCGACAAAAATGTATTTCAATTTAATTGGCTACCAATAAAGAGATGGGGTCTACATGGCTACCAATAGATAAGAGGTCTAAATGGCCTCCGATGCCGGAAAGGACCTTAAATAAATTTAAAAAAAAACCTTGGCTAGGTATACATGAAAGGCGTTTCAAAGTACCATCTATTGCAATAGTATTGAAACTAAAGCCCGGTAGAGGCAGCCCAAATGGCACACACTCACTAAACTTTTTTTCTGATTAAAACATTCAGATAATTTTTATTTCGATATACGAGGGCAATTCGGAAAGTAACCACCGTTTTGAAAAAAAAAAAAAGTAAAAACATGTTTTTGAAGCCACTTTTACATGAAAATTTTATACATGTCTTAAACAATTATTCAACATAGTTTCCGCCAATGTTCAAACAATTGTCGTAGCGGGAGACCAGTTTTGTATCGATAGCCACGATTCCACCGCATTTTTCGTCTCGTCGTCAGATGCAAAGCTCTTGCCATCTAGCTCGCGCTTCATGTGCAGGAACAAGTGGTAGTCGGACGGCGCCAAGTACGGGCTGAAAGAATTGTGTGACATGTCAATGCTCGACCCCATACTGCTGGTGTCACTCAATCGCTTATTCGACAGTTTCATTGGAAGATATTCGATCACCCGCTGTACAGCCGAAACTTGACGCCGTCCGACTACCACTTGTTCCTGCACATGAAGCGCGAGCTAGATGGCAAGAGCTTTGGATCTGACGATGAGGCGAAAAATGCTGTGGAATCGTCGTTATCGATACTGGCGGGAGTTTCTTTTCAAATGACGCAGACGACAAGTTTTTGAACATTGGTGGAAACTATGTTGAAAAATTGTTTAAGACATGCAGTGTCGTAACAAGGGTATGAAGCGCCTGTGGCAAGTGTCTAACTTGCGCCCCCCTCCCCCCCCCACCCCATAATCCAGTGTTTCCTAACCATTTTTTTGGCCAAGTTCCTCCTTTTTAAAGTTATTGTGCTCCCTATCAGGCTATGGCAACTTCTTCGGGAGGAATTTAAATCCATTGTTCTAGACTGATTCAGTCGCCAATCGAAGAGCTAGAGTCGGCGCTGTCAAATTTTAGCATGAAATTCCTCCCTGAGTTGCTGAAATCATCTCTTTGGCTCTGACAGCATGTTTCAAGCCAGAGATCATTATTATTATTAATATTATTAATCACAGATTAATGATATATCATTATTCTCTAATAATACCCTACTCATTTTCTCCTCCAGATTCGTTCTCCAACTCCAGCCAGCGCAATTGGTTAAAATTGTGGCCTTCATGTCAACACAAATAAAAAAAAAAAAATTGTCAAAATTCCCTAAACATAGTTTTACCAAAATTTATATTCCACAAATCCTTTCTCTTCTTATAATGACAGATAAATGAAATTTAAGTTAGCATTAAAAATAAAAGTAAATTGATAATATGATTTTTAAAAAAAAGTGCAGGAGCTGGATTTGAACTCGCGAAGTTTGGTTACGTGAGATTGGGAAAAAAATATAGATTGGTTGGGGACCATTTATCCACTTGAGCCAAACTTTAATTAATTTTTTAAGGAAAAATAAGCCTTATAAGAAACATGAAATAAAAGAAGTATTAAAAAATTGTTAATATTCCACATATGATATATCATTTTTCTTTACTTTTTACGCAGATTAATAATTTATAATAAAAATATCAATAGCATGCCTAGTTTTTAAATAATTCAATGGGCAAACGTCAGATTGTTTATGCCTTAATGTAATTAAATCCAAAACGCTATCTAACATATGATACTTGTTATTAATTCTTGAATTCCCCCTGATTCCAGAGAACTAAAGCCCTTTTAATTATATGATCTAATTTGGGAGTTATTGGCGATCAAAGTTAAGCTTATTTTCGATCTTAATGACATCAACACTCAATTTTCTATATTAACGAAAAAGCTTATTTAGTATTGTCTGATCAAAACCAAATTTTTACCAGAGATTTATAATTAAAAAATGAGTTTTTTTCTAAAGTTTCATTGAGATTGGTAAAGAAATAAATAAAATATTGACTATTTTGTAAATTGAGTTTTAGAATTCGGGATCTCAGTTGCGAGCCTAGACCCGGTTCACAGAGCGCTCTCTTTACCCATCCGGGATCCCGAATTCTAAAACTCAATTTACAAAATAGTCAATATTTTATTTATTTCTTTACCAATCTCAATGAAACTTAAGAAAAAAACTCATTTTTTAATTATAAATCTCTGGTAAAAATTTGGTTTTAATCAGACAATGCTAAATAAGCTTTTTCGATATTATAGAAAATTGAGTGTTGATGTCATTAAGATCGAAAATAAGCTTAACTTTGATCGCCAATAACTCCCAAATTAGATCATATAATTAAAAGGGCTTTAGTTCTCTGGAATCAGGGGGAATTCAAGAATTAATAACATATATCATATGTTAGATAGAGTTTTAGGTTTAATTACATTAAGGCATAAACAATTTGACGTTTGCCCATTGAATTATTTGAAAACTAGGCATGCTATTGAAATTTGGATTATAAATGATTAATCTGCATTAAATGTAGTAAAAATGATATATCATATGTACAAAATTAAAATTTTTTTAATAAGTCTTTTATTTACTGGTTCTTATATTATGTTTATACTGGTCTATTTTTCCCCAGTTTTATAAAATCAAAGTTAGATGAATCGGTAAAGTGGTCAAGTCACTATATTTTTTCTATCCTCGCTTTACCAAAAATTGGGAGTTCAAATCCACCTCGTGCACTTTTTTTTTTAATTCTTATTATTATCAATTCTCTTTTATTTTTACTGCTAATTTATAATTTCATTCATCTGTAAGATATAATGAGAGAAAGGATTTGTGACAAAATGAAAATCTGGTCGTTTGAATTAATTACAAATTTTTTTATTTGGGTACGCCCACATAAAATGGGGCTTTTAAATGACTCTCACAATTTTAATTTTGTACTCCTTCTCTCCATTTTATAAAATATAAAATTTTTGAGATGGTTATGGCGCTTCGAATTTCGTTTTCATATAATATACAATATAAAAATGTATTGATATTGACTATACAACATGTAATTAATTATTATATTCTTCATAGGTTTAAATGAGATCTATGTAACAGGAGAATAGAATAGTAGAGGAGGTGTTGGCGCCAAAAGTGACGTCACGTCAAAAGTAACACTCCTTTCTGTTTTTAATCTCCTGATACATCTCAAGATATCATCATTGGAATAGTTTATAAAAAGGTTTATTGTCTAAACATGCTGATTTGTGCTACCATCTTGTGGAGATGTTTAGAATAAGTATAATTTTTAAATTCTCCACAAGATGGTAGCACAAATCAGGATTATTAGACAAGTCTCCCTAGTGAACAGATACAGGAGGATATCATGCTGATTTGTGCTGCTACCTAGTGGAGACATTTAGAATTATGATTTTTAGAGTCTCCACAAGAGTGCAGCACAAATCAGTTAGTTGATTACTATAATTTATATTATAAATAAATATACATTCAATTCCAATGATAATAATTTTTTTAACTACCCGGAGTTCAAAATCAGAGAGGAGTATTATTTATTTTGGCGCCAAGATACTCCTCTACTATTCTATTCTCCTGTTAATAAGGACCATTTTTTTAACACAAATTTATTGAATTTTGAATAAAAAATATAAATAATTATCTTATATATAGCCTCCTAGGCCTATATTAATAATTACATTGATTGATTAATGTATATTAAAAATACATTTGTTATTGTCGAAATACATTAAAAAAATTATACATTTTCTAGGAGAGTTTGATTTCAGCCAATGGGTAACGTCATCCATTTTCTCAGAAACAATTAAAGAAATAAAAATATAAGCTTATTAACTTTGCCCATCAACCGTAGGTTGGACAGGTAAAGTTAATGTAATCGTTAAAAAAATCGAAATTTTTCTGAAGCTGCCAAAATGCGTTTTGAGGTCCCCTGAATCCATTTAAGGTGCGGTCTCGGGGTGCTAATTTTGGGACTTTCCAGCGGCCACAATTTTGAAGCTATCGACCTCAAATTTTTTTAAATTAAAGCTATTTAAAAATATCTACAACTTATAGAAGCCCTTTTTTGATTTTCGAAAAAAAAAATTTTTTTTTAGATTAATCGCAATAAATAAAATATATTTTAAAAAAAGGAGCTCTATAAGTTGTAGATAATTAAATTAGTAATCATTGTGTTAAAGAATAATTAATTTTTTGCCTTTAATTAATTAGCTGGAAAGTCTAGAATTAAATGGAACAAGTTACGTGTTTTCCAATGGGGGAACACTAACGCCATCTGGTGCCGCCTCGAGTCAATCGTGCTTTAACGGTTTTTCGAGACGCGCACCTTAAGTAGTTTTTGGAATGATGTCTGTGGTAATTTTTTTCATCAACGAAAACTCAAAAACTATTTGTTCAATTGTTTTGAAATTTTGCACCCATAAACTAGGGGTAGAGGGCAAGAACTGAAAAGCTTTTGGTAAACATCGGACCATTAGGGGGGCTCTAGGGGGGGACAAAATTTTTTTTCTTACATAACCTATAATTTTTTTTATATATTCAGAAAGTAGACCTCCTCCCGAGTAAAATGATATATAATATGTATAACATCGGACCCTTAAGGGGCTCTAGGGGGGGGGGGGGGGGGCAATATTTTTATCTTGAATAGTGGATGGGCAAAGTTGTGCGCTCGGCTTAGTTCGACCCTTTATTTTTTTATTAGATTCATCAAGTAAAAAAAAAAAAGAAATTATTTTAACAATGGAAAAATATTTTAATTAAACTTTTTGATTAATTAAAGAGGTGGGATTTATTTTTTACTTCATGAGATGGGTTATAAAGTATATATATATTTTTTTAATTTATATTTTAAAAGACGTTCCGGCATGTGACAGACAGTTCAACAGCGGGTCCCCTTTGTTTTGCGCCCCCAGCCCAGTTACGGCCGTGGCGTGCACCTGCTTTGCCACGCCCTCGCTACAGCTCTGAAGACATGTATTTACATGTAAAAATAAAAGTGGCTTCAAAAACATTTTTTTACTATTTTTTTATTTCAAAACGGCGGTTACTTTCCGAATTGACCTCGTACCTTGAAACTTATATTAAAAAGATAAATTTTTATTCTTATTTTTTTGTCAAAAATGGTCGTGAGACTTGCTATTTAATTTTTTAATCGATACTCTATAATTATAGATTTGGTGCGCCATCGCTCTTAATAATTCCTTGTAAATTAGTTTTAAAATAAGAGTTAATTTATTATTTTTCTTTTAATATTACCAAAATTTATTTTAAAGCAAATCTAACATTTGTTAATTACATAGACTGTTTAAACTAAATTTTATATTTATTTACCTTATAAAAGTTTAGAATATACTGGTAAAAAAAAATTGCAAAATTTATTTTATAAAAATTCTAAATTGCTTTTTTTATTTTTATTTTTATAAAAATGAATTTTAAAAAATTTGAAAATTTTTTACTTTTTATTTGTTTTATTAATAAATGGGTATTGACCTTTTAAATTATAAATTTAAAATTAACATTGAAATTCATAAATTAAATTTTATATAAAGTAATTTTTAATTTAAAAAAATGAAAATTAAATTAAAACTTCTTTTTTACAAAATATATTTCCAAACAAAACTATACTTATTACAAAAATAAATATTTTATGAAAATTTCCTAATTAATTTTTTTTTTTGTTAATTTTTTTCTTTATTTTTTTTAAATGGACATTTTTTTTCAAAATTAAATAAAAAAAAAAGCATAGAGTGAATTACAATTCACTTAGAATTTTATTTAAAACCAATAATTATAATATATTTAAAAAAAAACCTAAATTATTTTTTTTTTTAGCTAATTAGAATTTTTTAAAGAAATAAAAAGGATAATTATTAAAATATTTATATATATATAATATATAAATATATTTATATATATATGAATATATATTTTAAATTTATTAGTTCTTTTTATTATATATCTTAATGTATATATATGAAAAAAAGTGTAAATAGTAAGTGTATATAGATTAAGATAGGAGAGGTAATAAATTTCCAGGTGAATCTAAGTGTTTTTAAAGGTTTAGATAAAAAGATTTTCAGGCTGTTTTCGCTCGGATAGCAGCTCGTTTTCCAGTAACAGCTTGGAAACCACTCTTGATACTTGCCACTGAACATCTATAACAGAAAATGAAGTACAATTTGTTATGTAGGCGAAGTGAATAGCTGAATCAATGTGTAGCAGGATAAATAAAAGGAGGGGAGGGATCTAAGATGGTGAGGTTAAAAAGTGTATCGATTTGAAGTGGAATGACTCACTTATATAAAATGAAATAAAATTTTATAAAATATCCATACCTTGATCCACAACTTTCACATTGTAAGAAGAAGAGTCGAGTATCTTTTTGTAAAATAGTGTCCGGGGACCGACAAGTATGACAAGTTACGTATTCTTTAATATACCGACGCAGGACGTTTTCAATTTGCTTTTGTTGAAATCGACCTTTAATAATTAATTGATTGTTTCCATCCACTGAACCACTTGTTCCAAGTTCAGCAAGAAGGAAATCCAACAAATGTTTAGGTTGACGATGTAAAGTTTTACATATTTCAGTAAAATTGGCAAAGGATGTTTTCTTTGTGCCAATTCGCACCACCTAAAAATGTAAATAAAAATTAAATTGATGCTATGTGAATTGATGCTTGTTTCACAGGATGTTGTATCGGGAGAAATGAAACAATAAACCTTAAACCATATATTTGAATTTAATATTTCAGTGCAGGATATAGTTCTTTGGCGATCCTTCGTCTGATGTTTCAAACTTTTGCAAGAAGAGACGAAGGAAAGTCCAAAGAGTTAACATTTAGTCAATAGTGTTAAAAATTAAAGTCATGTCTAGGGGGGTGCCTTTAATATTTTAACGCCGTATTTAATGGCGTCTTTAACCAAAAAGTAAGGTTATGATTTTGACAGCTTTGAGATAAAAGCAACATGTAAACGGGAGCATAGAGAATAGCATTTTTTAACGCTAGTGTGTCAGATACGCCTACTAGATTGAAAATAACAAATCAATTAGTAATGCGCATGCGCAAGAGGTTATCAAGAGTATAAAAACACGAACAAGCAGAAAACAGCTATCTTCATATGGATCATTAACACCTCGTGCTAAAAAGTAAAGTGAAATGTTAACGTCGATACTAAAACTTGATTTAGAAAATAGCATTTTTTAATGCTGGTGTTATTACTTTACTTTTTAGCACCCAATTTATGATGTTAAATTTTAACGTCTGTTTTTAGAGAATAGACCTAAATAATTGTTAATTTCATTTTATCTTTCAACTTTATCAGGACAAGTCTCGTTAAGGTAAAGGACTTTTCTTAAGAAGAGTCATTTACCTGAATGAGTAGAATTAAATTAATAAATTTAATAAAAATAATTTTACCTGAGGCGGCCGCATAACAAATTTCTGTTTTTTTCCAGCTACCATGTCGGGATTCTTGTCGCGCATTATATCAAAAACTCGAGTAAGTAATTCATCATAAGTGTAGTCTCTGTCTTGACCAAACCATGTTGAATGACTGTCTTCCACTAAATTGCAAAATAATAGTTTCACATTAATTAACGACATACAACCAAAGCATTCATTTTAAATATTTTTTTGTTATTTTTTGACTCTTTAGCTTCATTAATTTTATTTATATTCCCCAGGGCCCCCCTCCTCCCCTCACCGCGGACGAGAGTTTAGTTGACAAATGTCAATATTGATAATCTAAAAGCCAAGGGGACTGGGATCGGACCCCAAAAAGTCCGAAAACTTTATTTAAATCATTTGGATACCAAATGGAATATATCGTAATTAATATAAGTTTAATGCCCATTTGCACCAAAATTTCTTAAATCTTAAGCTCGCTTTGAGACTTCCTACCCTAAAAGCGAAATAAATATATCTTATTGTTATTATTTATGCGATGGAGGTACAGATATTCAGGATTTTAAGACCCGATTTCATGTTTCAAATTCAATTGTATGATATAAGACGAGCTTAAGATCTAAGATATGTTGGTGTAACCGGCATAAATGGCATAAGAAGCCCAAAAGAGTTAAAAAAAAAATTATATTATAATTAATTAAAGTTTTAAAAATTATATATTAAAATATCGATTTTTGAATAAATTAATTTGGACGATGTTATGCACTTAGGAACCAAGCTCCATTAACCTAAAGGTAAAGGGCATTTCATTTGCACAATTGTAAACAAACCAATGGCAATGACATTTTCTTATTTTATACAAAAAAAGTGCACCGAGTAATAAGGTTGTGATTTAAATAAAGAGTAGATCTTCTTTTTCCATACAAGATGGCGGTCTTATCTCAATTTCGTTCTTAATGGCGCTTAGTTCCTTCACTCATATGGTATATGATGAAATAAAATTTCATCTTTATTCATAACTATTGATATCACTAAGCAATTCTATATAAATATACCATATCTAAGAAATTTTTTCTATTCTTTTAAATGCATATGAATAGTTATAATTGAAAGTTTTTCTAGATATTTAAGATTTTGCATGATACATTTGCATAAGAATTGAATTTCTTGTTTGATTAATTATTGCCGATATTAACTTTATCTGGGAGGTCGAATACCTTTTCTAAATAGAAAACAAATCACATAGACCTCCCAATTTTCTCATTTTTCCCTATCACCACCACTGATCAAAACCCGGCTGAAATTTATATCCTTGTTTACCTGAATTTAGCTTCAACTCACTTTTTTACAAAAAATAATCTTAGATTACTTTCAAATATAACTCCTCATATACTGGATTATTATGTGATTATATTCTAGCACTTATGTGTTGCAAATAAATTTTGACTTTAAATCTAAGTTTTTGTGAACTCTATAATTATAATTAGATGGAATTCAATATTTTATTACCAGGTTCTGGTCTCCCTTCCACCTCAGTGCAGCATGTTAGAGCAAAATTAACTAGCTTAGGCACTTCAAATTATAGAGTACATATATATAATTTAATTTAAACAAAATTGAAAGATAGTTACCATTTTCAGTATCTTCTGGTTTCTCTTTATCTTCCTCAGCCACTAATTCTCCAAGATCTTTCTTCTTTTTTTTCTTCTTCTTCGCATTGCTAAAATCCATATCTAAATCAAAATTATCTTCAATTGTTTGATTTCCCTCTTCGGATGCATGATTTCCATCAACAGGAGTGGAATCTGGTAGAGCACCATCCAATTCTTCTAAATTGAACGGTTTCTTCTTTTTCTTTTTTTTCTTTCCAAAATTTTCTAAATCAAGATTGCTTTCTAAAATAAAAAATAAATATAATATAGTAA
The DNA here is from genome assembly GCA_023213315.1 of Euborellia annulipes. Taxonomy (NCBI): domain Eukaryota; kingdom Metazoa; phylum Arthropoda; class Insecta; order Dermaptera; family Anisolabididae; genus Euborellia; species Euborellia annulipes. The sequence continues at coordinate 184,227 of JAKCPI010007625.1, forward strand.
ATAAAAATTCTTTCTCAAAAAAAAAAAATAAATAAATAAAATAAGGTCACTTTTTTAACTTTCAAAAAATATATAGATTATCATTATTTACGTTTATATATTTAAAAATTGCCAAGGGAATTGTAATGATTTTTAAATTGTGAGGTAGTAAGGCATAAAGTGACATAGAAATTGGGGGCTTACTCTTACTCTGCTTTTTCTTTCACTGTGGCTTATCCCTATTTTTTTTTTTTTTTTTTTTTTCTAGGGGTCGCTCATATTTTATTTTCATTCTCCATAATGCCCGCGCGTCCTCACACTCCAATCCCTTCTGCCTGCAGTTCTCAATCACACAATCCATCCATCTTCTTTTGGGCCTTCCCATTGGTCTCTCCGCTTTCACCTTCAAATCTAACATTCTTTTCCCCCATACTCCTTTTCTCTTCTCATCACAAGGCCAAACCTTCTCAGCCTACTTTTTTGGATCTTTTTCGATGCTTCCAGCACCTGCCATTTCTCGGAACTTCTCATTTCTCACTCTGTCCCTTCTTGTTTTTCCCAATGCCCAATCACACCATTCTCATTTCCGCCACATACAACATTCTTTCCTGTGCTTTCTTTATTGGCCACGTCTCACTGCCATACTCTTACTCCTATCCGGAGGATATTTTTTCTTAAAAGTTAAGAATCGATGCAGGACCTATGTGTTGTGATGACCTATCTATCACAGGTGGTTTTTTGCTACTCGGCCGGGTTGTTGACAGGTGTTAGGACAAGTGTAAATAATAATTTATTTTTAAGAGGTATTTAGTTTTATTTTTAGGTTTACGATTTGGCTATATTGAATCGTTTCAGCCTAAGCATTCTTCAGAACCTGGAGTACATATCACAAAGATATTATCAGAACATTACAATCCATAAAATTAAAATTAAAGTATAAATTTGAACTAAATTTGTTTACATCACTATTTGCATAAATATATATATATATATATGTTATCATTTATAATATATTGGCTAACGTATATATATGAAAATAGTGATGCAAGAGGTAAACAAATTGAGATCAAATTTATACTTTAATTTTAATTTTATGGATTGTAATGTTCTGATAATATCTTTGTGATTTGTACTCCAGGTTCTGAAGAATGCTTAGGCCGAAACGATTCAATATGGACAAATCATAAACCTAAAAATTAAATTAAATACCTCTTAAAAATAAATTTATTATTTACACTTGTCCTAACACCTGTCAACAATCGGGCCGAGTAGCAAAACACCTGTGATAGATAGGTCATGGCATCGCAACGAATATTTTTTCTGTTACTCTTAATCAGGGCCTTCAAGGGATTTGCCTGACCATAGCGCTGTACATTAATATACATTAATACGTCTCAGAGTTTTCTCATGTGATTATTTAATTGTTTTTATAAAACAAGATGGAAATCTTTATTGCAATTTTCTTCCACAAAATTGCTAATAAAAATGTTTCATACATATTTCTAAAAAAGAATGAAGTAATCATATGAGGAAACTCATGGTTGTGATTTAATATTGTCACTTACTCGCTATACAATATAATATCGTGTGTAAAGAGTAACAAATATATTTTGTTACTTCTTATTCCTACTCCTATTCATTTACTTTAGAGATATGACATATACATATGTTAACAATAATGTACGATAGTTTATGTATGAAAATATTTAAAAAAAAAAAAAAAATAATAATTTTAAAAGTAACATATAAACGGGAGGAGTTTTTAGTATACTATAGTTTTATTCATTTTTTTGGTGAAGAAAAAAGGGCAAAATAAGTACTTGAATAAAATAAGTTACTAGAGAAGGTGAAAGGCAGAAAATAAAAATGAACTTTCTGGAGATTATCTAATTAATAATCTAGCCCTATCCTTTCAAATCCATGGCTAGATACTCCATTAGCGGTCCGCGCAAAAAAATATTACAGAAAGACTACGCTTTCTAGAGAAAAAAAGAAAAACTGTCGGGAATTGACAGGATATTTTAACTTAAAACTCACAAATAGAACAAATGAGGTATTCGCGGGCGGAAATTATAAAAAAGGTTTGTTCCCTCAAAAAGAAATAATTTTCAAATATTTACTAAAAATTTGAAAATTGTCCCAAAATTTGAATATTTAATCCTCCCCTGGAATTACATCATCCGCATTTTCTTAAGCTATTTCGCCGAGTTGGAACCCTCTTACGGGTTAAATAAAAAATAAATGTTTAAATCATACCATCATTTTCCATTTCCTTATGTTCTATATCAGCTTTAAAGGTGGGTTCCAAATTTTCTTTATCCGTTGTTGACGAATCTACATTTTCGGTATTATCTCCTGTAGAACCCTCTGCTAAAGCTGCATCGATATCAAAAGTTGTCTTCTTTTTCTTTTTCTTCTTTTTAGCAATAGTCGGATCGAAAATCTAAATAAAGGGTGTTTTGTGAGTAATTAAATTTCTAAGCTTTAAAAATTTTACTAATTAATATAAATTACATTTTGTTAATAAACTAAAATAATAATTAAAAATATATAATAATAATGAATAAAAAATATACTAATTTATGAAATAGGTTAAATTAGTAACAGCATGGTTAGAGAAATATGATAAATATATTTGAAATTACCGAATCTTCTTCCGTCATTTTGGAATTTTATTTAATATTGAACAATTTTTAAGTGATATAATCTTAAGAATATCCAAAATAATTAAAGAGATGAATTTAGGAGAGATTTTTTGATGACAGAATGAAATTACATCATCCACATTTTCTTGAGCTATTTCGCCGAGTTGGAAAACCTACACAAACACAATCTCCTTTGTTTGTGTGCTGACTTGGATGCTATCTAGCGGAGCTTCTATCAAACTCGAAATCCAAATGTCGCTTTGAAAGTTTATAATGGCACCACATATAAATGACAACACATCACATATCAAGAAAGAGCTCATTAATATTTGATAATTTAATCATGGTACCTTTGTTTCTCACTGTCAAAATCAATAATATAAATATAATTTTGTAGTAAAGACATAGATAGGCTAAGATTCAGGGGTTCGCTTCCTGTCCTAATCGATGGAATACTATTATTCATGAGCGTAGCCAAGGGGAGGCAGGGGGAGGCCGTTGCCCCCCCCTGGCTGGTCCTAAAAATAAATATATATATATATATTTCCCATTGGAAATTTTTTTAACACCCCAATTCACTACATTAATTTAATTTTTTTTTTTTATTTAAATAAATAATTAATACTCTATGTATATATTAATTGCAAACCCCCCCTCTTTCGCCCTAACGAGGGGTTGGCCCCCCCTATCAAGAAGTCTGACTACGCCCATGCTATTATTTTCAAATGAATTTAATACCATTCAAATAGAAGCTGGGTCTAAAAGCCTGAGATGCTGAATAGATCCTATTTTTTTAAAACACGCATGCGGTTAATTATGCCTGAACCCCCAATATATATATTAATTACAACGGATATTGTCTAAAGCCTTAAATGGCCTAAGTTGCCGAAAAGACTGTGTGAATGTGTGTGTGAGTGTGAGTGTGAATGAGAAAAAAAGTGAATGTTTAAAAAAAAAAATATGGTGTGACTGGCCACAGCACACAACTTTCTCTTACCTTCGGTAATCGAAAGTTGGGTTCTGTGCTTGTCACACCAGATTTTTCGTGTCGACATGTATTTAGTTTCCGACAGTAGGGTACAATTGAATTCAAGATGTAAAATTTATAAGTATGGGAAAATATTTATATTTTGTTACCATGGCAACCATTTCTCCTATCTTCCCTATGAAATACAAGAGTAAAGTGGTCTTCAAACAATTTTGAGAGCAAAATCAGAATATACATTTGAAAGAGCACCTAAAAAATAAATGATTTTTGAATTTTAATCAAAATCGTTAGAGCGAATTTTGAGAAAATCGAAAAAAACTGAAAAAGTACATCAGTAAAGTACTAGTACTCTTTGGTCGATTTTGATTAAAAGCTTATTTTCACGCCCTAGGAGAGTGCCTAACTTACATATAAAATTTCAACTTCCTAGCTCAATTCCTTCATGCTTAAAATTGAACACACACAGACACACACACACACACACACAGACAGACAGACCATGTCGCGAAAACCACTTTTTTGGATTCAGGGGACCTCAAAACGTGAAGATCCATCAAAATCTCGACATCGAATTTTTGACATGAATCCAATACTTTCTTATATATATATATATATATATATATATTACATATATACATAGGTAAGAGAAAGTAAAAAAAAACAGGCATGCCCTCTGGTGTAGGTGTTAGCGTGCTAGCCTCGTATACCAAGAGTCGTGGGTTCAGACCCCAGGCAGTCCGATGATTTTATTTATTTATGTATTATAAATTCAAATATTTTAATCATAATATTAAATAATGGCAAGAAATTCTATGTATATAATAAAAATCTGGTGTGACTGGTCGCACAGCACCTAAGAGAAAGTTGTGTTCTGTGTTTGTCACACCAGATTTTTTGTGTCGACCGAGAAAGATTAGAACAGGCCGGCCCGTCGCACGGCCTGACGCCTGTTGAAAATATAGAAGGAAAGGGACATGCAAAGAAAAGAAGTACTGTCAGTCCCAGCTAGGGCAGCTCGTGGACACCATCCACGTACCCACAAGATGTGGGCCTCTGAGCAAATTTAATGTATAAATATCAATATTGTTTAAAAATAACAAATTTATATACGTATATCATCCCATGACTCTGGTTTCAATCTGACTGGAGGGGCTTCCAGGGGGGCAGATGCCATTGTTGGGGGGCCCTTGCTCCCCCCCCCCGCATAACGTCATCACTGTATTTGGTTTGTAAAATAACATTGCCAACTCTTTATTCATTCATTTCATCTTAAGAATGAACCAATTAATAATTGAGGTCTATTTTTTTTAGTTAGATTATATTTAGGTTGAGTGATGTTAATGACCATTGCTCACTTCACATCAATTCTTCCCATTCATACTGCATTTTAAACTTTTATATTTAAATCACGTTTATTTTATTCTTTTTTTAGTGCAACAGGTTTATTGAACTGTCGAATTAAATTAAATACTTTCCAAGAAATATGAAATATCCTCAGCAATCTCCATTAAAACGGATTTTCTTAAAGCTTCAAATTCTGACATTGAATTTTTATTAATTTTCGACAGACCTACTTGTCACTTATAATATATAATTTTACTATAATGGCTCTCATGGGGAGTTTTATTAATGAAAATGAACAAATCATTACTATTTTGGAAAGAGGTACTGTGGTTAGTAAATTTTATCCAAGAAGAAAGCCTGAAAGAAAAACTTTATCAATTCGAAGAGAGACGAGACAAATCCTTTGGACCAAAGATAATAATAATAAAGAGAGAAATCATGAAGGAGCAGGTAGGTTCTTTTTTTGTATATTTTTTAAAATAAAACATAAATAATTTCTATTTAATTTTAGTAGACTTAAGAGAAATCAAAGAAATAAGATTAGGTAAAAACAGTAAGGATTTTGAAAGATGGCCTGAAGAAGCAAAAAGATCGAAGCCAACAAAATGTTTTGTAGTATTTTATGGATCTGAATTTAAATTAAAAACTCTTTCGATTGATGGTATGTATATTTATTATTTTCTTTTAAGATTAAAAATTTATTAAAAAAATTGTTAATTAATCCATAATATTTATCAGATTCTCAAACTAGAATAAATATTAATTTAAAAAAGAATGACTACATATGTGGCGGATTTAGAGTTATGAAGATCCAAGATAATGGTTTGGATCTGCCCGCCTCCGGGGGAAATTTTTACTTGAATTCGAAGTTAATTTACTAGAAATCAGGGACAAAAATTCATTTTTATATATTATGCACAAAATAATTTTAAGTTATAGGCCTATCTTATTTTCTTTAATTATTTCAAACTACTTTTACAAAGAATCGATAAATAAATTTTTTGGTTTGTCGGATGATTTTTAAGACATTATAACTGTCATCTCAGTGAATATGTGGATAAGCCGATTTTTCCCAAAATGAGTGGCCTAACAAAAGCAGGGAGGTATTTTCTTCGTTATATATAAGTGGGCAAATAAGGGGCTGGCATTAAACATAGTTATTAATGAGGGCGTTTTTGGAAGTTAATCTAAACCTTCAGTTTTATAAACTTTAAAAGCCCTGCCCTGAAAAATAAACAAAATCAACAACTTAATCATATATTGAATCTAAAAGACAACAGTTTCATTTCTTTTAATAACAATGAGAGGAATAATTTTTTAATTTTTCAACAGCATATTCCGAAAAAGAATGTGATATGTGGGTCAAAGGATTACGATATTTGGTTGAGGATACTCTTGCTTCGCCTTATCCAATGCAAGTCGAACATTGGCTCCGCAAAGAATTTTATATGATGATCGGAAGCACCCAAGGAAATGTATCTTTAAAAGATGTTAAAGAATTCCTTCCTAGAATTCATTGTAAAATGTCAACTAGTCAATTACGAGATCTTTTCCAGGTATTCTAAATTATTATTTTCATTTTAATGGGAAATAAAGAATAATTGCTATATACTTTTGTGAGCTATTATCATTATTTATAAAATAGGATGATCTTTAGAATCTTTAGAACGCGGCTTGATATTCTACACATAAGTATAACATGGAGTCCCCTATCTATACACATAACTATCTTATGCATTTATAAACGTTTGACAAGGACCCCCCCTTCATTTCCTTGCCCCCAGGCTCCGAACCACCCTTACCACAAGTGAATCATCTAGTTCTAAAATTGCTTGATGATTTTATAAATATTTTCTTTTAATTATAAATATTAAGTAATATTTTTTTCACAAAATTAATATGTCAGTCAAAAGTAATTTATTCATAAATTACTTGATTTAAAAACTCTGTCGACGTTTCGGACAATTCTTCCAGCCTAGTTCAGAAGAGATATTGTGTTCTCCACCAGTTTAGACTCACTTTCGCATCCAAAGAAGATGATTTGTGTCTATACTCTCTGCGAACACAATATTTGTCCTGAACAAGGCTGGAAGAATTGTCTAAAACGTTGTTAGAGTTTGAAATAAGGAATTAACCAATAAATTTGATTTTGAATTTCCTTCATCATTGATTATTCTAAAAAATGTATAATGTTGTGTTGGTGACCCCAGGTCAGGTCAGAGGCGCTAATGGCCTTAGATGCTGAAGCGCCCTAATACAGATAATGCTAATAAATTCATTCTAAAATGATGATTGATTATTTTAAATTGATAGCCAATGTAATTTGTTCACCGCCAGATAGGCGAAACGACCAGAACCCCAGCACAAGAGACCTATCTCCGCTCTATGGCGTAATACATTAATATTTCTTATTTTAGAAAAAAAAAATAGAGACGTTTCAGACGCACCATCAAAATTATGTGGTACGTCCATAGGAAATTGTTAATGAACGTAAATTTATAAATTAAGCTATTTCACCGAGGCCAATATATGTTTATAATTAGATAAAGTTTAAATAAATAATTATTTATTAAACTATTTTATTTATGGCTGGAAAAGAGCAAGTACGGGAGCAGCAAAGAAAAGAAAGTCTTTGGATGCCAAATGTCGAAAGGAAACGTCTCGGACCAAATATATTCGTCCATCTTCAGTCCTTGTAGGCTTATAATTTCATTCAGGCACAAAGTTTTATATGACTTGTGGCACAAAAGCCCATTAACATGTATATTTTATAAAAGGGTGAGTGTTTAAGGCAACACCTAATAGAGAATCTCTAATAGACTCTCACGTTGGCTTAAAGACTTGTCCTTTTATAAAATATACATGTGCATTAACTTTTGTGCCACAACACCAATCAAAATTATGTGGTACGTCCATAGGCCTGAATAAGATTATAAGCCTACAAGGACTGAAGATGGCCGAATAAATTTTGTTCGAAACTTTTCCTTTCGGTATTTGGCATCCAAAGACTTTATTTTCTTTGCTGTTCCCGAACTTGCTCTTTTCCAACTTGTAACATCACAGCAACTTCTCTCCGGATTATATTTAAACTATTTAATTTATTTTTAGGAAGTGGATGTTCAACGTCGAACCGAATTAGGATTTGATGATTTTGTATCTTTATTTAGGTAAGAAAGTGAATATTAAAAAATTTCGAATGATAGATAATTAATTTTATTTATTTTTTAAAGACTGCTACTTTTGGATGAAGCATCATTCACACAAGCTTTAAAAAATATCGTTGATCTAAATCGTCCTGTTTCTTTGAAAATGTTTCAAGATTTTCTTATTAAGCATCAAGGCGAACAAATAGAAGAGCACACTGCATCAAAAATTATGTTAGATTTTCTCCAGGATGCTTCCCGAAATGTACAAGAGCCAAAATTTACCCCTGCAGAATTCTTGGATTATTTATTTTCCAAAAAGAATGAAGTATGGGATTCTGCAAGATGTGGCAAAGTTTATCAGGTAAAATAATAATTTCTAATCTTATGTGCTTACCATTAAATTATAAATATTTGAAATAGGCTTTGAATCGATTTCTGCAATAGATCCATGGTTACTTATTGTTGAATTTTTAGATTTATTTCCACAGTATGTGACTATGTTTACTTATTGTTGTTGATTTAAAACCAATTTTAATTTTAAAATAGCCCACGGGCTTGGTGTAGAGGTTAGCACGCTAACTCCTACAGCAAGCCCGAGGGCAAAAAATTTTAAAATAGGCGTTTATTTAGTCTAATTGTTTAAATTTTAACAAATTAAATAATATTCCATTGCTAACTAGACTAATAATGCTTTTGTATATATTATTAGGATCTCCACCTGCTTGAAAGGAACATCACAAGATAAAAATTGATGGTATTTTGTTATACAATATTATTCAGAGTAGTTATTTGTATTTATTAGATGGCTTGAATAAATAAAAAATTTAGAATTTCTATTTTCTTTTAAGAATCAAGTGGTTAAAATTGGAAGATTTTTTTCTCATTTTATTGATTTCCAAAGTTGGATTTATTTGACTTTCAAGTCTATTCTCTAAAAACAGACGTTAAACATCATAAATTGGGTGTTAAAAAGTAAAGTAATAACTCCAGCGTTAAAAAATGCTATTCACTAATCCAAGTTTTATCAGCGACGTTAACATTTTACTTTTTAGCACTGGGTGTGTCATATGAAGATATCTATGTTTTCTGCTTGTTCGTGTTTTTAGACCCCTCGATAACCTCTCGCGTATGCGAATGCGAATTACTAACTTGATTTGTTATTTTCAATCTAGTAGGCCTATCTGACACACCAGCCTGTATGCGGCTTGGACTAGAATGAAAACTTTTTAAAATCTTCCAAATTAAACTATTTCAAATATAGTTATTAGACAAGAATTATTTGTTATGTAGATATGAAATATAGAGTTGTAATATTTATTTTTATTTATTTATTTATTTATGTATTATTTTCAGATTTATTTATTTGTTTCATAATTTTCTTTCCTCTTTTTCGTAGCATTCGAAAACATCACATTACTGGCTGGAGTTATTATGTTGAACGATGGACCCATATCTTCCTTTTAGTTTGCCTTTCTTTCCTTTATCTTATTGGGATCATTAGTTTGGTTTGAAGTATTAATTTAAGATATTCTTCCTGTTCCACCACTGAAAGCATGACCTCTTTAAGGGCTTATTCGTCTTTGCCAGTTCAATCCAAACCAAAAATAACACTCTCTAAAGCTAAGCTAAGAAAACTATTAATTTATATGGATCATTCTACAAAAATGGGTTAACTTTGGGGTCGAATTTGAAATGCACAATATGTAACTTTGATTTCAATTGTTTGTAATGATTTTTATAGACAATAAGCTAATTTTATTGTATCCATATAGTAACACTCAGATTTGATTTTTTGATTATATTTTTGAATTTCAATCGCTGAACAGCCACTTCTCTTATCAACATCTTTTTTATTTTTTTGTTTTTTTGTATTAATATCTAAGCTCATCAGTCTCTTAGCTTTACGGTTGTAAAACTTCCAGGGGACTGACTCCTCTGGTATTTTTTATATAAAACAAAAAATCCACTAATTGATATGGAATTCTTTTTTTTACTTTCTCGAATAGAATATAAAGAAAAAGTATTGTAATCGTCAAAAAAATCCGACTTCGAGATTTTGATGTTTCTCTACGTTTCAGACCTCCCTGAGTCCAAAAAAAACCATGGGCATTATGTCGTGTGTGTGTGTCCGTTAATTTTGTCCCTCACTGAACATCCCAAAAGACTGACTTTTTACGGATAAAACGACGAACATTTTCATTAAATTTTTTTAAATTTCGATAATTATCATGTGTGCTCAAAAATTATTAACTTTTTGTATTAACTGATGTCTAAAAAAAGTCAATATGTTTGGTAGTCACTGAATTATTTGCAATTATGTGAAGTTAACTCATTTTTGTAGAATGGCCCAATATATATATATATATATATATATATATTCTATAACTTTTTAAATTACTTTACTTTTTAGACTATAATTATATGGTTGAGGAATTATATTTATTAACAATATTCAATCGAAAATTTTTCGTAAGAATGCTTTAAATGTGTTTTTTAGAGCAACTTTTCTCTCTAAAACATTATTTGAAAGCTATCTAAATTGAATTTATACCTATATAAATATAGGAGAACTTTCTAAATGAACTGTGACATAATAATGTCTTGCACTTGTGTTTAAATTTAAAATAAAGAAATAAATTTATTTTTTTTTATAGGACATGACCCGTCCACTTTCTCATTATTGGATTGCTTCTTCTCATAATACATATCTCACTGGAGATCAGTTCAGTAGTGAAAGTTCAATTGAAGCATATGCTCGAGCCCTTAGACAGGTAAATAAAAATATAATAATTTCGTTTTCTGCATAATTTGTAGTTCGTTTATTTTTTGTATTTACTCTATGTTTATTTAATTTTTCTATATTATACGTTTGAATGAGTGGATTAAAGATTTTTCGTGGTATATTAAATTTTTCTTTTTGGAGCGCCATGATATAAAACTAAAAACTTATTTTTTCCTTATTTGGACATCAACTCGTCTTTAGTGTTTTTAAAATTTTGTTTTATCATTATTTTAATCCATCTCTCATTTCACATAATGAAGATTTATTTGTAATTGCCTTCACCTTTTACATTTAAATGCGTCGAGGGCTCACTAGCCCTAGCTGGCTAGGGTGTCGACCTTCTACACAGGAGATCGATCTTCCTATTCTTATCTATATTATCTATTTAATTATTAATGCAAACAAATCTCAAGCATGGCCTGGATTTGGTATATTGGATCCCAACACAATGACCCTCAGAAAATTCTACGAGGAGTGACGAGGGGGCCTCGCAGCGGAGTAAAGCAACAGCCACCGAGATAGTCGCAGTTGAGCTAAATGGCCTCAGCAGCCTAGAGGGAAATTAAAAGAAAATTACAAGAAAAAGGAGTTGCTGTGAAATCCCATTCTATTGAAGTGGTGTATAGATGTTTCCTTCTCAGTGATGTATTCTTCAAAAGGAGTAAGCTACATGCCGGTGCAGAGGGATTCCTAAATGCCCCTTTCTTCAATAGCCAATAAAAAATTAATTTTTGGAGTATATTTCTTTTGCTGATGGATTAAGTAACCTCTTTTCTTCGGAGTCTGGAATCTCTCTGGAACATCCGTATGATCCTTCGTACAGAGGACATTCAATATCATTCAGCTAAATTCAATAGCCAAAAATTTCTCAATAAATAGTTCTCGAAAACTAATTATTTGATTAAAAAAATATCTAATTCCAGTGAATTTAATTCAGGTCTTTGGAAGATATCTATTATTCCTTGAGAGTTGCTTAAATATTGGAATGTATCAACCCGCTAAAATTGTTTAAAGCAGAGCTTTATCTATTTTATATATTACTATATTATCTATAATATCATTTTTTATTTATTAATTAGAAATAATAAAGAGATTTATATTATCATTTCAGGGTTGTCGTTGTGTAGAGCTTGATTGCTGGGATGGTCCTGAAGACATGCCATTTATATATCATGGTCATACACTTACAACCAAAATAAAATTTATGGATGCTATTAAATCGATTAAAGAACATGCTTTTGCGACATCCGAATATCCAGTCATATTAAGTATTGAAGATAATTGTTCTCTACCTCAGCAGCGCAGAATGGCTCAGGCCCTTCAGGTTATTTTTGATTAATTAAAAAAAATAAAATTACAAAATAATTTTGTTTTAAAATAAAGAAAATTTTGATATATTTTTTTTAGGAAGTTTTTGGAGAATCTCTAGTTACAGCTCCGTTGGATAGAAATGAATCATACTTGCCATCACCATATGCCCTTAGAAGAAGAATAATAATTAAACATAAGAAATTGCCTGAAGGAATGGCAGAAGAAGGAGCTGCACCTTTAGATGAGCCCATGTCCCCTGGAGGAGATATGGATCTGAGAAACACAGTTCGAAATGGCATTTTACACCTAGAAGATCGAAGTGAATCCATATGGCGACCTCACTTTTTTGTTTTAACTGATAATAAACTTTTTTATACTGATACTTTTAGTGGTTCTGCTGGGGCTAATTGTGATGATGGCGATGGTTGCGAGGAAGGTGCAATCGGAGGCGTTAATGATGTTTCGATACCAGGAAGTGGCAAAGAATTGCATTATGCAGAACCTTGGTTTCATGATAAATTAATTGACAAACGTTCTGAATCTGAAGCTCTTCTTAGGCGTTATGCATATTTAGGCGATGGAACATTTCTTGTAAGAGAATCCGAGACATTTGTAGGAGATTTAACTCTCTCTCTGTGGAGAGATGGTGAACCAAAACATTGTCGGATTCGTCAGAAAAATAATAAATTTTCTTTGGTGGATTCAGCTCATTTTGATTCTTTGCTTAGTTTAATTGCTCACTATAGACAACATCCTTTAAGGACTCCCGTATTTCAGGTATTTTGTTTATTTTTTTCTTTTTTTTTTAATTTAATTTAAATTTTTAAATTATATTCTAGGTAAAATTAGGACAACCTGTTCCACAACAATCAGAACATGAAGGACAAACATGGTTTCACTCTCGTATGAATCGACATGATTCAGAAATTGTTTTACATCGTCGATCATCAGGGGCTTTTCTTGTTCGACCATCAGAAAACGAAAGACAAGCTTTTGCTATTAGTTTCAGGTATTTAAAAACTTTTTATTAAATGTTTAATGTACCTTTTCACCAAAACATCTTAAGCTCGTCTTGAGCCTTCCATAACCTAAAAAGTAAAATGTATGTTATTTTCACTAATAATTATAATTTATTTTTTATTATAGAACTGCATCTAAAATAAAGCATTGTAGAGTCCGTATTGAAGGCCGCCTTTACACATTAGGAGCTGCAACTTTTAAAAGCCTAGTCGAATTAGTAGATTATTACCGAGTACATCCATTATATGAACGAGTAAAATTATCCGAACCCATTACTCGAGAACAGGCAGCAGCTGAATTGGCTTTAAAGTCTTCATGTGATCTTGATCCAAATATGGGTACTGCAGGATATATGGATCCATCAAGTTTCTCAACGGGAGTAACTGTTAAAGCCCAATATGATTATAGTGCCGATTTTCCTGGAGAATTAAGTTTTTGTAAACATGCTATAATTACTAATGTTCGCAAGTCTGATAGTGGTTGGTGGCGCGGAGATTACGGCGGCCAACGCCAACTACTCTTCCCTAATAATTATGTAGTTGAAATTGAACCTGAAGCAGAACAAGAGGATTCGAGTTCAGATAATTTATTGCTTGGTTCGTTACAAAAAGGATGCCTAAATCTCTTAGATGCTGTAGTGGAATGTGGTGTTAATAATACTCCTAATTCATCTATTCCTCCTTATTTAATAAAAATACAATTACCAATTCAAGCTACACCATTTGAAGCTGGACTTTATTCTAAAGAAGATGCTATGAGTTGGGTAGGTTAAAAGTTTTGAATTTATATATATATTAAGGTGTTTCATTTGAAACGAACATATTTTTTTTTTTTTGAGACTGAAATATTGTTCCAAACATCGAAAAAAATTCCCTCCAAGTTTCAGCCCTTAATTTTAATTTTAAGTACTTCTTGATTGTTGAATTTTTCCCATTTAATAACTGTAAATCATTGTATTTTTTTTTAAATTTTTATACCTCAGTTCGGTTTTATGATATTTCATTGCGATTACTCGCAATCTGTAGTGTATTAAACACTCTTTAAAATGTCCAGTATTGTTTTATTGTTACTAGAGAAACGTTTCGTCGGTGTCGGCCTCGAAAGTCCTATTTCTATGAAATTGTAATATTTTCTTTGTTATTAACAAAATGGCTGAAGATACAATAAAAAAACGTAAGGAAAAACTTGCAGGAAATTAAATTTTCTACAAAAAATGTCCTATGAAATATTTAGCTTAAGTGCATTATTTACAAGTTATATTCAGTTTAATATATTGAGAATGGAAAAATTCATTAAATGTCAACTATTTTATTTATTATTATTATTATTATTATTTCTTAAATACATTGTACTGAATATATCTTGTGAATAACGCACTTGATCTAAATATTTTATAGGACATTTTTTGTAGAAAATTTAATTTTCTGCAAGTTTTTCCCACGTTTTTTATTGTATCTTCCGCCGTTTTATTAATAACAATGACAATTTTCATGGAAATTCATGGAAATAGGACTTTCGAGGCAGACACGGACGAAACGGTTCAAATAACCAGGGCCGGCGCAAGCTATTCTGCCGCCCTAGGCAAGATATTTTTTTGCGCCCCCCCCAAAAAAAAAACTTTAAAAATTTAATTTGCCGCCCCTCCTTAAAATTTTCCCTGATCTCAAAAATTTTTCTGCGAAATTTTTTTTTTTTTCGCGGAACCAATTTTTTCCCGTGTGCCGCCTGCGGAACATTTTCTCTTGCGCGGAACCAAAATTTTCTTCCCGTCCGAAAAATTTTTTTACCTCTTTTTTAGAGACTCAAAATTTTTGCCGCCCGCGGAACCAAAATTTTTCCCGTGTGCCGCCTGCGGAACATTTTCTTTTGAGCGGAACCAAAATTTTTTCCCGTCCGGAACAATTTTTACCTTTTTTTAGAGACTCAAAATTTTTGCCGCCCGCGGAACCAAAATTTTTCCCGTGTGCCGCCTGCGGAACATTTTCTTTTGAGCGGAACCAAAATTTTTTCCCGTCCGGAACAATTTTTACCTTTTTTAGAGACTCAAAATTTTTGCCGCCCGCGGAACCAAAATTTTTCCCGTGTGCCGCCTGCGGAACATTTTCTTTTGAGCGGAACCAAAATTTTTTCCCGTCCGGAACAATTTTTACCTTTGTTTTAGAGACGAAAATTTTTGCCCCCGCGGAACCAAATTTTTTTCGGGTGCCGCTTGTGGAACCAAAATTTTTTTTCCTTTCGCCGCCCCTCTCCAGGTTGCCGCCCAGGCGCCGCCTAGTTCGCCTAGACCCCCCCTGCAAATAACAATAAAATAATACTGGACATTTTAAAGAGTGTCTAATTCATTAGAGATTACGACTAATCGCAATGAAAAATCATAAAACCGAACAAAAAAAAAAACTGAGCTATAACAATTAAAAAAAAAAAAAAATACACAATGATTTACATGTTATTTAAATGGGAAAAATTCAACAATCAAGAAGTACTTAAAATTAAAATTAAGAGCTGAAACTTTGAGATTATTTTTTTTTTTCGATTTTTGGAACAATATTTCAGTGTGTCCGCGAAAATAAAAAAATGTTCGTTTCAAATGAAACATCCTAATATATTTGTATATATATATATATATATATATATATATAGAGTTTTTCAGTAGGTATTTAATAATTAATTTTAATTTATTTTATAGGCCATAGCGCTACGGGACGCTGCACAAAAAGCAAGCGCTCAAGAATTTCAACATAAAGAGATGGAAAGAGCATGGAGAATTGCAAAGGAAATGTCTGCAATCATTGTTTATTGTAGATCAGTAGCTTTCACTCATGATCGCCTTGATTGTTCTAGTCATTTTGCTGAAATGTCTAGTTTTGCAGAGGGAAAAGCTGAACGAACAATTTTGCAGAATTCTGAACTATTTATGAAATATCACAAAAGACATATCAGTCGAGTTTATCCTAAAGGTAATTTAGTTTAATAATAAGATTTCATCATAACTTTTATTATTTTAATAATTGTTAATTTGATCCGTCTCATAACTAGTACGTGGCCGTTTTTTTTTTCTATAGTTCAATCCAGGGACGGACGGATTAATGCAATTTTGCCGGTGGGGAAGTTTTTTTTTTTTTTCTATTTAAAATTTTTTCAACATCGAAGGCCATTTAGATCCCGACGGTCCCTATTTGTTTAAATTGTTTGGTAGCCAATTCAATTAAAAACATGGACGAGATGCTAACCCGGTTGGTTTGAATATTATTTATAAATCTCGAAAATTTAATTCTAGTAAATAACTGATTTGAAAAAACAGTTATAAAATAAAATTTAAAATATAAGAGTTTAATAAATTTAAATAGTAAAGCCAAGCACATTCTGAGGACGGGCTGCATCGAATAGCATCATAAAAATAATCCACCTCACATCTTTTTCTATAGACGAAAACTGAGATGGTTTTGTGAATTGTGGTTCGATTCACCTCAGCAGATTTGTTATTGTGGCAACGTCTGCCTGAGGGTTTCTTAGCATCAGAAGTAAACAATCGTTGAAGATAAAATGTTTTATTTATCTGACTTGAAATCGCGCTTTATGATTCACTCTATAAAAAATAAAAGATAGGAATACTTATTAGATATAATTTAAAAAAGATTTTTAAATTAAAAATCAGTAGTTAGTTTTCTTCTTGGTCAAGATGACTTCAAGATGACAATTGATAATGTAAATAAAACAAACTTTCTTAAAAATTATGGTTTTATATTTCAGAGCATTTTTAGACATCTAGCTGACAAATCTACGCAAGTTACACTTGTTTCGGTATAATGAGCTGCCGTCTTCAGAGCATTATGCGGAAATAAGTGTGACTTGAGCAGATTGTCAGCCAGATGTCCAAAAATACTCTGAAATATAAAACCATAATTTTTTAAGAAAATTTGCTTTATTTATATTATCACTTACTTATCGTCTTGAAATAGTGACCAAGAAGAAAACTACTGATTTTTAATTTATTTATTTACTGGCCTAGACTAAAAACTTTTAATTAAATGAATCGAATACTTTCTCTCTATATATTTCATATATAGGGTAAGAGAAAGTAAAAAGATAGTTGAGACTTAGCTTTTAACAATAATTAAAAAATATTTTTAGGTCAACGATTAGATTCATCGAATTACAATCCAATTCCTTTTTGGAACCGTGGAGTACAAATGACTGCACTTAACTATCAAACTGGAGATAAACCAATGCAGCTAAATCAAGCACGATTCAGAGACAATGGAGGATGTGGTTATATTCTCATACCAGAACAACAAGGAGAAACTGTCACTGTTATTATAAAAGTTATAGCAGGGCGACATTTAGTGCGTCCTGGGCGTCGAGGAATTGCTTCACCTTACGTTGAGGTTGAACTTCTCGGAACACAAGCTAATCAAGTGAGTTAGATTAAATTATTTTAATAAATATTCTGCTAATAAAAGGAAACTATTGTATAATAAAAGCGGGTTTATACGATGCTTCTTTTCGTGCAACAAGGCGCTTGCGACGCACATCTGGGTCATGCAACGAGTAGTTTTTTCAAGAGGCAAGTAGGCGAATGTGTTTCCCAACAACTTTGAGAATCTTTGCCTCTTTCTGTGCAACTTCTCGACTTGTGAATAAAATATCTCAAGAACGAAAAGAGCTAGGAAGTTGAAATTTTATATTTAAGTTAGGTATCCTCAGGGCCTGTGGGATGAAGCTTTTGAACAAAATCGGCCTAAGAGTTGATATTCTTTTTCAGTTTTTTTTTTCGATTTTTTCAAAATTCGCTCTAACGATTTTGATTAAAATTCATAAATCAATTATTCTTTAGATACTCTTTAAAATGTATATTCTCATCTTCCCTCAAAATTCTTTGAAGCACTTTTTACTCTTTTCTTCTTCTTCTTCTTCTGTCCTCGCCCCATTCCCGCGCTGCGGGGTCGGCGGACCTCACTTTTTTTCTTTCCAACCCTATCATGCGTTTTTGCGACCGGAAGAAAAAGGTCAGGCCGGCCCGTCGCACGGTCTGACGTCTGTTGAAAAGAGGAAAGAAGTGACAGACATACAAAGAACTGAAGGACTGCCTGTCCCAGCTCGGGCAGCTCGTGGTCGCCATCCACGTACTCACAAGATGTGGGCCCCTGAGCTACATGCAAAAATGCTTGCCAAAATATATATTTTTCTCTTTATAAATTTTACATCTTAACATCGGCTTCGAAAATATATACAATAACATACAACACTCTTCGCATGGTTGCACGATGGACGTTGCAGAACGTGTGAACAGAATGGGGCAGACTTAGGGATGAAACGATACGAGTAAATACAAGTACTTACTCGATACTTTTCTTTCGATACCAAGTACTTTTGGAATCGATACTTTGGAATCGAGTACCAAGTAAGTATCGGTCAAAAATACTCGTATCGATACTCGGTCCCCTTACGCGATGATTAATTAGGTCGGAAGAACATTTACGTATATTTGTTCTTAATTACAATAGAAATAAGTGGAATGGTTTGTACCACTATATTTTAATTTTTATTATAGGAGTTTTTAACAGGGAAACATCTTGAAAAATTATTCTTTTTGGGTAGTAGGCTACCTCTAAAACTGAATTTTTTCTTAGTCGTGTTTTTTTTTTTTTTTTTTTTGTTTGTTTTGAAGAACTTGATTTTTTATGGCTGTGGAGATTTAATCAAGATTTGCAGAAACTTTGCAGCCAGGAGATAAATAAAATTTTTTTTAATTTCTATTTGCCGACGTTTCGGTCGCCAATTACGACCTTCATCAGGACAAATATTATACACGATCTTAGGTATTTTAATATTCATTGCAATTAAATATACAATTTCTTTTTATTTTTATATGTACAAAAATATTATCATATACTTGCTACTCGGAGGTCTCCGATGATGAAGGTCGTGATTGGCGACCGAAACGTCAGCAAATAGAAATTAAATAATAGATTTTTTATTTAATCTCCTAGCTGTAAAGTTCCTGCGAATCTTGATAATCAGAATTTACTGCTGTTTTTGCTTATCTTTAATTGTACGAAAAATTTGACCGATACGAGTAAGTATCGATACTTTTCAATCGATACCGAGTAGGTACTCGATACTTTGCGACCGATACCACTATCGAGTAAAAGTATCGATACTTCAGTGGTATCGTTTCATCCCTAGGCAGACTTCATAATAATATTTTTTTTTGTTAACATATTAACATTAATTGGAAATAATACATAAAGGTCAAAATACATAAATGGAGAAAATAAATCGAAGA
This sequence comes from Euborellia annulipes, assembly GCA_023213315.1. NCBI lineage: Eukaryota > Metazoa > Arthropoda > Insecta > Dermaptera > Anisolabididae > Euborellia > Euborellia annulipes. Next base: position 203,728 of record JAKCPI010007625.1, read on the forward strand.
AATTTGTATAGCATGCATTTTTTATTATTCTTACAACAAACGTTACATATTAAAAAATTGTAATATTAATAATTATAATCTGCAGTGCCTTTGAAAGATGCAGGATGATATTGATCATAAAAGCAATGAAAACATTAAAAATGCTATTACAAATATGCTTCTTCGCAACGGTTTAAGACATGCTGGCAAATCTTTAACATTTTTTTAAGACGTGCGCTTGAGAAGCGCATTCTCTCGCTTTAACAGAATCTACTACACAATATATTTTCGTTCAAATCGGTGATGGGAAGGCCATGCACTTCCTTGTCAGTATATGTTTGCCAATACAAAATACTAAAAAAAAAGCAAAGGATAAACCAATAACCAATGTTTTTTGTTTTGAATAATGCCTATGATACCACTAACTTAATTTTTTTTTATTATTATTTTCTAATTTCTTCTTTTATTTTCATTTTTTAGGGGGTAAAACTTCACACCAAAGTAGTTTCAGATAATGGGCTAAATCCCTTCTGGAACGAAACATCTCAATTTCAAGTTCAATTTTCAAATATGGCTTTGCTTCGTTTCACAGCATATGATGAAGATATGTTTGGAGATGCAACTTTAATAGGACAAGCTACATATCCCTTAAGTAACCTCCGTTGTGGTTTTCGAAGTGTTCCTCTTCGAAATGGCTTTAGCGAAGAATTAGGTTTAACCGCTTTGTTAATTCATTTAGATATCAAAATGTCTGACTGATTGCAGCAATTCAAATAAGCTGCTTGACTGATATTCTTGTTTCAACATCAAAAGTGCATTTATATAAACAGCTCTCTTCTTGGTAAAGGTTTCACTTATTTATTAAATGTATATATTCACATAAACTTTTTGGTATTAAAACAAAAAACTACAGAATTATATATTATATTATTGTAATATTTTATTTTTTCAAAAAAAAAAAACTATTTTTAAATGGCTTCCATAATATTAATAATTAAATATAAAATTGATTTTATTTTTTCAAATTAAATTCTAAGAAAATAATTGTCAAAAATGTATAATGTAATTTTTTTCTAAATTGATTAACTAATTAAAATTTATAATGAAAGAGATATTTTCTAAGTTTAATCCTCTTATTCATTCACTGTCCTCAATACAACATTTTTTAATTTGACAACTATTACAAAATGAAAGTACATGTATTAAAATTTTTTTCAACTATCTATACGATACGAGATTTACTTGACGTTTCGGTCTCTCTCTCTATATATATAAGTATATATCAATTCTTTTAAAAATGTTTTCATTTCATTTGAAAATCGTTCAAATAATTTTATATCTTAATAATATAATATTTATATATATATATACTTGCACGAACTGAAATATTTCATAGTACTAGTTATAATTACTGTATATAATTGAAATAGTAGGCCTCTATATATATATAGGTATATTTTTTTAATTAATATATATTATTAACATAAAAATGTCTGATGCGGAATCATTCTTCCCTTAGTGGACGAAAATATAAAAATTTCAGCATTATAGCAATAAATCAAAACTGAAACTCAAAGAACCAAACTGTACGCAGTGCCGAATTAAACCATATATAGGCCCCTAGGTAGTCGAAATTTCGGGGCTCTGTCAGTTAATAATTTTACGCGGGGCCTCCTGAAATGTTCAAAATGTCCCCACGGGGCTCGTGGAAAAATAGAAATTTATATAGGCTTACATTTTAAAAATTTTCATAAAGCATTTCCCATTGAATAAAATATGTTAATAAAGGAAGTGGTGGTAAATCTTCAAAAATGAGGTCGCCTCTTTCCCCCCCGAAAAATAATTATATATACTCCACTACGATGCTCGCCACTTTTACCAGGGTTCGCGGATTCGCATCCGCGACATTTAAATTGAATGGGCTACCAATGAATTTAAATAAATAGGGAAAACGGGGTCTAAAGAGCCTCAGATGAAAAAAATAAATCTAATGTTGTTGGTCATTAGGAGATTGCCTACTCCGCCTAATTGGTAATCCGGCAATGCCGGTACACTTTTGTAATAACAATTTTAAGTCACAATCATAAAAAGAGTTTTCATTTTCACTGTACAATGGATCAAAAGAAATTTTCTTCCCTGGATGAGAATATCTTCTTCAAATATCTTTGACATTTTGTGATTGATGTTTTCCCATTTCATTCATTTTTCTTAGTTGGAAATATTTTCTAATATTTAAAAATATATTTATTCTTATTCTTTAAACTTTAAAAAAGAACAAATTTTTTTACAAAATTTATTAGCTACAAATGTCTTCCAAAAATTCTATCATGTTACTAGAAAAAATTGACTTTCAGTGGCGTCATTTGGGGGGGGGGGGGCATTTGCCCTCCCCCAAGAGCTCTGATTTTTATAAAATTTTATATTATTCCTAAATAAAATATTTAAAATATATCTACAAATATACAAACAGTACATAATTAAACAATTAATTAAATTAAATATCTTTTGGCCAAATTTGAGTACATAATTGTAAGTAAATTTTAAGAAAAAAAAATGTTTGCCCCACTCCTCCCAAGAAAAAATTTGCTCTCCCCTTCCCAAGAAAAAGATAAAATGACGCCACTGTTGATTTCAATTAGATATGAGAATAATATTGCCAAATATTCTTGCCTACATCTGTTATATGATTTGACAACAGAAAAGAAATGATTTTACATTTGCCTTAAAAAACTTCCCTTAATTCTAATGTGCCTTATAACTTTCAGCTAAACTTCTATGGTATCTTATATTTTCTTTCTCCTGACCTCATTATATGTACCTAGCATTTAACTCTCGCCTCATTCTATATATAAAGAATATAATATAATGTGTGTCAATATATATATTATATATACAATATATGTTTGATCTTGAATTGTTTCATTTATTCAACCTATAAAACGAATTGTATATTGGGGACATTTTAGTATATTTTTAAAAATTTTTATAGTTTTTCTATGTAAAATTGAACAGAGATTTATTATTATCATTTCATCAACTATATATCTATATAAAGAAAGGACAAAGAGATCTGCCAAGTTTGACGTTTAATTCAGGGAAAAGGATGTCAAGAAATTTACTTATTTAGGATACTTGTATTGTCGAATCATCTAAAATATCCATTTGTATAAAAAATTTAAAATAAAGATTTGTTTACTTTCTAATGATGTACTGTGCTTTATAGTAAATATAATTATATAAATAGCCAGTTCATTAGTAATCGATAATGAATATAAGCTTATACTAGGTCTAAAGAAGGCATGAATTCTTTGTAATGAAAGTTAGAGGAAGAAAATTTAATTTATACATTTTATTCTGGTACCTACATGTAAAAGCAGTAATTAATTTTTACTTGTATTTAGTAAAATTTTTGTTAAATTATAAACAAAACAATATAGAAGAATAATTATATATTAAAGAAGGTTGTGGTAAACATGGGGTCATATAAAATAAAATGCTTTTCGAATTAGTGGTATTTGTATATTGAACTAATTAACAATTATAAATACATTTAAAAAAAAAATATTAACTTAAATGTATAATTTATCCAAACTTCTAGAAAGTTATCAGATTATTAAAATATTCAGGTATTTTGAAATATTGGGGATAAATTATAAATTTTTTTGTCCATAACAGAAACGATTTTGATACCAGGGAAAAATAGTCCAACTGGGACAAGGCCTAAGAGATTTTGCTTGACAAAAAACTTTTTCCTTTAATCCAGGTGACAATCTCAAAAAAATTGCACAATATTCTTTACTTTGGCTGTTCCTAAAAAAGCAAGATTTTTTTTAGATTTAGAATCATTCTCCAATCTACGGAACAATCACTTAAATTGAAAAAATAGAATAAAATGAAGCCAATAAGAATAAAAATATGTAAAAATAAAATCAAAAACTATGGAATCATGGTATGAAGCATAAATTAGAGTATATCGCCTGCTGAGAATCATAGTGGCAAAAGTTCAAAAATTCAATTTTTGAGTTATGCCTACGTTGATAAAACGTTTCTTTTGAGTGCCAAAGTGGCGAAAATATAAAATATATTTCCATATGTATGATTCTATCCGTATGTATGATTATAATACATGGTTGACGGCATCGATCAGGCTTTTTTAATAGGGAAAAAAATTTTATAATAAATCTTTGGAAATACCATCAATATGTTAATTTTTTAAGATCTTTCAGCAATTGAGGCAATAATGATTTAACATTTTAATTATTAGCCAATGCAATTTAAATAAATTTTATCAAAGCAAGGGATCCCAAAATCTTCTCGCGTAGAAAGCGTCTTATCCATTAGTATTTATTAAAAAAGAAATACACCGATCGATACACCAAATTTTTTATATAATATGGATGATGGAGAGTAAAGTCCAGGAAATTCAAAAAAGGTATGTATGATTATAATACAATACTTGGCCGGTTTATAAAAAGTTTAAGACCCACTCTATTAGACTTATTCATTTTCTTAATTTTATTTACTCACCAATATATTCTGAGAGGATATCTTACGGCCAATATAAGAACAGTAATGTTCAAAAGGGACAAGTATAATAGACTTATTCCCAGTTCTGTTTTATTTTCTAAATAGGTTGATTTTTTCAAATCTTTATAAATAAAAAAATACGGAACAATTACTGCAGTTGCTAATCCAGAAGATATAGAAAAATAATGTAATGTTTGCAAGGTTTTTACGAATGTTGCTGTATACACCAATTCGAATTTATTGGATAAGCTGTCTGAATTTCGAAATTTTTCTTCCATCTGTGGTTTAATTTTCCAAATTTTAGACCCTCTTTGAACGATTAATCTTTGATATAGGGCGCTTCTATTTGATAACACATGTACAAATTTGAACATGGTTTTATTTTTTTAATAATAAAGTTATTTTTCAAATAATATATATCTGCTTCCCTTTTTATGCTTGACAAATGCATAACCTCAAAATATAATATATATAATAGTAAATAGTAATTGATTTAATATCATTTCATTTTCTAAAAATATTTTGATATGTTTTGTTATTAATCTAATACTTATAATTATTGTAAATGATTTTATAATTTTCATAAGTTTTACATCAAATAAATTATTATATTCAAAAGGAGCGGGTCAATCTGGCCAACATGACATTGTTATTTTTTTCATTATCATATCAATTAATATTTGATATGACTTGGTTTAAGTAACGTAATTAACTATTTTATAGTTTGAAAGTCTATATCGGCTCAAATTCTACTTCAGACCAATCACAAACATCAGGGCCGGAAATAGAAGATTTGTTAGGGGGTTATTTCTCAGTGTTGGGGTGGGTGAAGGGGAGGGGGCGGCAATAGAGTCCACTGCCTAGAAGCGGCAAATGCCGAAATCAGCACCTTGTTTTTGTAAACCACTTTTCCTATTTTGCCAATATCGGGTTTTCCAATACTTCTCGTCTCCAGTTATTGCTGCGACCAGTGTCACACCAGATTTTTAATATTAGATTATTTTGCACTCACTCAGGTCTGTAGATTTAGCAATTGGTAGGGCTAAGAGGCCTTGTTCAGTCCATACAAAAAATCAAAATATATTATTTAAAAATATAATTTATTAGGATTAGGACTTTTGCTGGATCATATATCTATAGAAGGAACCGGAGAATAAATTGAAGTGAGAGGCGTCCATTAGATGTTGGTTTTATTCTCCGGTTCCTTCTATATATAATTTATTAATTTAAAATTTTATCTCCTCAGACCACAGGTTATAGACCTTAGCCTCAGGTCCAGCGGCACAGCGGTCAAAACCTGTGGTGTGAGGAGAAAAAATAATTAATTATATAGTAGACTGGGAGGAGTAAAATAATGAGGTTGGAGAATAAATAAACCAGCAATTATCGCTCCACCTGACGCCCTTTTTATTTGGCAGATATTTTGAAGTGCATAACTTGCATCTTCATCAGTACCATGAAGATATAAGGTGAGCAGGGGCGAACTAAGGCTTAGGCAACCTAGGCAGGTGCCTAGGGCCCGTAATGTTTGGGGCCCGCAAATTAAGGAAAAAAATTTTTTGATTTGGCGGAACAAAAAAATTTTTTCCCGCGGCAGAAAAAATTTCGTATCTGTCCTTAAAAAAAAGGTAAAATGGTTTTCATGAGAGGGACACAAAGTTTGGAACCTCTGCTTTAGACACAGTTGCTACACAAATATACCAATCGAAACAAATATCCAAGGTTTAATATTAAAGCCCTCGGGCTTGGCGTAGTTGGTAGCGCGCCTGCCTTGTATACCAAGGGAGGCGGGTTCGAATCACAGGCATTTTATTTAAGGGAGCGTACAAGTATTACGTAACGCAATTTTTGAAGATTTTTGACCCCCCCTCCCCCATGTAACGCGCCGTAACATTTTCCTGGACCCCCCCCCCTAGACGTTACGTAACGCTTAAGTGGCCATTTTTTATCTAAAAGTCACAATTATGTTGCGCAAAGTATCGAAAAGTCGCTAAAAACCAGTTACGTAACGCGTTGTTCAACCCCCCCCTCCCCCCATGTAACGCATGGTAACGTTTTACGAGACCCCCCTCTCCCCCCCAAATTTGTTACGTAATACTTGCACGCTCCTTAAGCCTTTTGGATACCAAATGGCTTAAATAAGAATGCCTGGACCTCCAATAGATATATTTACAAATAACGGTTATCGTATAAAGTCTTTTATGGCCTAAGTTGCCGAAAGGACTGTCTGTGTGGGTGTGTGAATGGAGTGTGAATGGGAAAAAAGTGTTTAAAAAAAAAAAAAAAAAAAAAAAAAAAATTAAAAAAAAATAATTATCCTAAAATATATAAATATTTTATTTAAAAAATACTAAAATGCTGGCCGAATAAATGAACACATTTATTTGCAAGCATTTATTAAAGGTCTTTTTACAGACACTCAAAATAAGCTTTTGAACAAAATCGGCCAAAAAGTACTAGTACTTTACTGATGTACTTTTTCAGTTTTTTTCGATTTTCTATTTATTTCAATCTATTGAAAGCCAATTAAATTGAAATAAATTTTTGTTGCCGATACTTTTATCTCAAATATTTGGAAAATAAACAATAGAGATGCGTCTATCATACCCTCTAGCGGAGAAATGAAGAAACATTTCCTCCCCCACCCCCAAGCGAGGGAGGGTTCATCATTTGGGGCCTGGGACGCTGCTGTAACATAAGATTCGTGATCCAGCGGCTATTGATTATATGCACCAAACACTTGATGCACTCTGAGGTGTGGCATTATGTCCTTTATCGGTCAACATGTCTCTCGTTATTTGATAATTGTGCGGCAAGTTTAAACGACAATTAGTAAGTTGTAATTGTAGAAATGTAAAATTTATTCCTTATTTATAAAAATTATTAAGCACGTTGAGGTATTATTCTTTAGTTACTCATATAACTTACCTCAAGTGAAATAGAAAATAAACAGTATATATATTAAAAAGCATATTTTCTTAAAAAAAAAAAAAAAACATTAGTCTTATTCCACTGTTTGAATATGTAGTAGGCCTATATTTGAAATTTTATATTTTTTTTCAACTAAAATACAAAGTAGCCACTTTTTAAGATATTGACACATTTTAAAAATTGAATGATTGTTTTTAATATTCACGAAAAAACGCATTTAAAAAGATATTGCTCGAAATTATATACTACCTTTAATTTTTTAACCTATCCAGAATATAAATTTTTAATCTATTTATTCTTAAATTAATAAAAAAATGTTATAAAACCAAAAATGGTTAATAAATTTTAAGATAGTCTATAATTATTGAATTGTTCATTGAAAATACTCAAAGGAATAGCACTATAATCTTGCAAAATACATCAAGGAAATAAATATTCCAGAAGGGTCTTAAGTCAATTGGCTCGTTAACTAAAAATACTTTCTCCGGCTGTCAAGCCTTGAGATCGATACGCCTCATGCCCCCGAGGCGGCAGGACCCCCAAAAACATGTGCTGCAATTCATTCAGCAGTAAATAGTCCAAAAATAGACCAAGGATTAGCCATTGATTTCTATAATTTTCGAAATCCTTTTGTTGATGGTGATTTACGTTATTTTGTTTAGATATTTAAAAAAAAATGTCTTATTTAAACTAAGCAACAAAATTCAATTAATTTTGGAGATTAAGAATTAAAATGATTTTTAAATAAATAATTTGGAATATACTTTATAACAAGTTAAATTTGAATATCAAGAAAACTAAAATAATAATAATACACATTCATCTCTCGTTTATAATATTTAATATGCTTTTTATTTATGATGAGGCGATTCATGTTTTTTTTTTTTTTTTTTATTGCTATTTAGACAGTAGCGTAACGTTTTTTAGCTGGGCCCCCCCGCAACCCGGAGGACCCGGGCCCTCTCAAAGAAAAATTTTCATTATTATTTTTTTACCTAAATTTTTCCGTTTTTATCAAAGCCCTGAGAAGATTTTTTTAGCCCGGCCCGGCCCGTGGGCCCCCCAAGGTCCGGGGCCCCCCGCATCGCGGGGTCTGCGGGGGCGTACGTTACGCCACTGTATTTAGACCATCACAACATTTTATTTAAAGAAATTTCAAACGACTATCAAAACATATTTTTGTCATCAATTAATAATCTACTTCAAGAAGGATAAATGCTTTTGCATAATCTAAAAAATATTCTGACATTTTTAACACTCTGTTAGTTATAGCCAAGCTTTTTATCGAGATTTGATTATATTCTGCAAACAAAAATTAACAGTTGAAATGATACAGAAAAATTAATTGAAATTCTTATATTTAGATTGCCACCGTAACATTAGGACTTTATCAAAGAGATAACTAATCAAAAATCTTGTCCTGGCGATGTGTATTTATTTAGTGAGAATGTATTGATCAACTCCTGGACTTTGAACAATTTAATTCACCCGAAACGCCTCATTGAATTATTATATTATATAGTATTATATCGGAGGCTTTTAATTTTTGGCTGCACCTGCTCCTTCTCCTGTCTATAGAAAAACAGCCACTGACATAATTAAATCAATTTAATCAAAAATCTTTTCACATTTACCTTCGACAAGAATTGTTTATTCCTGAAATCTTTTTAGTTTTTGTTAATCGATTGTAAATCGTTTCCGAAAGTTACTAAATTTAAAAGTTACTAAAATCGTAAATCCGGAAGTTGCTAAATTCCATTAGCTAATGAATTACGATTTTAGTAACTTTTAAATTTAGTAACTTCCGGATACGATTTTCGATCGATTAACAAAAACTACAAAGATTTGCTAAAAAAAGGTCCCAATTTTGGCGGGACAGTCCCGCTTTTTGGAGATCCCCCCAGGACCAAATCTTGGAAACTCCCCTGAGGAGTATATTAATAAAAAAAAAAAGTTTAAAGTTATTCACGTCTAGAGCTAAAAGTATTTAAAATCAAATTTGATCTATATATTAAATATATTTTTAAGATTTTGTCCTAGATTTGGAACTGGACTTTTAAAGATTGGAGAAAGGCTTGATTTGTTCAAATCGTTGTAAACCAATCATGTTTAAAATATTAGTTATATCATTAATTAGTTGCAAATAAGGAATTTTATATAGTAGAACAAAACACCTTCATATATACTCTATTTTTTTGCAAATTCATTAAAATCGGGATAAATGACTATATTTATATAATTCGCTAATGTCAGTCTACCTTCTGTCTATCCCCCTGGGTATATTTACAACTTGTAAGAATTTTGTTACCCGGTTTCTTATACTTTCAAAGTGATATATGGGGTGAACCTGAAACGCCGTGAGGACAACTAGAGACAAACTAACATATAACTATTTTTGTATTAAATATACGACATTCTAAAACAAATAAATGATTTGAAATATATTTATTGACTATTAATATATTTAGGAATAAAAAATTTTTATATAGACCTAATGCTTTAATTGAAATATTAGTTAAAAGAGATTTTTTGTGTTTGGCCAAGTGATAATTCTGTTCTCTAAAAAAAAAAAAAAATACTCATTCACAAATGTAAACTCTTCAGAAGGGAGTAGAATATTTCTGAATGAGTTCTTTCTTTAAATAACTCCAAGCTAGTTTAGATTAAAAGAGTTCATATTAAATTTAAACTAGAGTAGTTTAAAATAAAGATTTAAAACGAAAAAAAAATCATGTTTTTTACTAAAAAGAATACTAATTTAAGTTATTTTTGCCAATATGTAAGATTTAAATTTTTTAATTAAAATTCTTCTGCACATGAATTTTTCAGGCAACCTCTTCACGATATATTATTTAATATATTAAATTTCATGTAAAATACTTTTCATCCATTAAACATCTGGGTGCAAATCGTTTTCTATTCGGATCCCTAACTAAAAGTTTACAAACAATTTCATGATTATCTTCAATTTTTTGTTATAATTTATTATTTTTTCCCAGAGTGAACGAGATGGCGATAAATATTTTGGATGAACGACATTTGGCTATTAGTGCCATTGTCACTATTACAATGCAAATGATTTTCTTCGGTGTTGCTGCTGGTTTTCAATTTGATAAAATAACCGACTTTGCTGGAGGAGTAAATTTTATTATAATTGCTTTGCTCACCTTTTTCTTGGGCCAGGTTAGTTATAATTAAAATAATTAGAGGCTGAATGTATAATGAGTAGTGAGGAGATCGAGGCAGCCGAAATCAATAAAAAGAAAATATATTTATCTTCTGCTTTATTTCATACACATGTCAACGTTTCTGCCGATATTCCGGTCCTCATCAGGACATGTGCTGTTTGAATTCATTATTGAACCAGAAGTCATGACATCTGACGAATGTTCTCACCAACAATATGTCAGGAGTTGCCAAGAGCCTCTCTAAGTTCGAGGTAAACAGCACATGTCCTGATGAAGGCCGGAATATCGGCCGAAAAGTCGACAAGTGTATGTAATAAAGCAAAAAAGAAATATATTTTTTTCTTTTTTATACTTTTTAATTTATTACTATTTGTTCAAGTGCTGTATTTTGCCATGTTGGAAATATTTTATATTGATATCTTACTTTTTCAAAAACTTTTTCTTTAAAATATACATTATATGAAGAGATTGGTATCTTCTCGGCAAATTTGCAAAGGTAAAAACGCAAAGACCGTTTTCAACCTTTACCGAAAAGAGAGCACCAATCAATAGTTTTATTATTATTATTATATTTTATAGTCAGAGGCGTACCGAGGCAGTTGGGGGCCTGGGCCGGCTCTAGAAGAGGGGGCCTTATATTGAATTTTTTTTTGGGGGGGCTCATCTTTAAATATACACACAAATATACACAAAAATGTTTTTAAAATACCGTATATCACTGAACCCCAAGGGCCCCAGGGCCTCTCAAAGAGAAATCTTCATTAAATTTTGTTATTACTTGAGCCCTCAGGGCCCCGGGGCCTCTCAAAGAGAAATTTTCATTAAATTTTTTTTTTTTTTTTATTTAAATTTTTCCGTTTTTACTTGAGCCCTGAGGGCCCCGGGGCCTCTCAAAGGGAAATTTTTATTACATTTTGTTTTCACTTGAGCCCTGAGGGCCCCGGGGCCTCTCAAAGAGAAATTTTCATTAAATTTTCTTTTTTTTATCTAAATTTTTCCATTTTTACTTGAGCCCTGAGGGCCCCGGGGCCTCTCAAAGGGAGATTTTCATTAAATTTTGTTTTTACTTGAGCCCTGAGGGCCTCGGGGCCTCTCAAAGGGAAATTTTTATTACATTTTGTTTTTACTTGAGCCCTGAGGGGCCCCGGGGCCTCTCAAAGGGAAATTTTTATTACATTTTGTTTTCACTTGAGCCCTGAGGGCCCCGGGGCCTCTCAAAGGGAGATTTTCATTAAATTTTGTTTTTACTTGAGCCCTGAGGGCCCCGGGGCCTCTCAAAGGGAAATTTTTATTACATTTTGTTTTCACTTGAGTCCTGAGGGCCCCGGGGCCTCTCAAAGGGAGATTTTCATTAAATTTTGTTTTTACTTGAGCCCTGAGGGCCCCGGGGCCTCTCAAAGGGAAATTTTTATTACATTTTGTTTTCACTTGAGCCCTGAGGGCCCCGGGGCCTCTCAAAGAGAAATTTTCATTAAATTTTGTTTTTACTTGAGCCCTGAGGGCCCCGGGGCTTCTCAAAGGGAAATTTTCATTAAATTTTTTTTTTATAAATATATGGGGGCCTATGCCGGCTCGGAGCCTGGGGCGGACCGCCCCCCTCGCCCCCCCCCCTCGGTACGCCACTGTTTATAGTTCTTTATCTGACTGCTACTATTCTTTTGCAGACTTATGATAGTCGGCAATTGATGGTAACAGTGTTCGTATGCGTCTGGGGCGTCCGCCTTTCTGGGTATCTTCTTTATCGAATATTCAAAATTGGCCGGGACAAAAGATTTGAAGATAGAAAACGAAATATTATTCGTTTTGCAGTGTTTTGGACGTTTCAAGTAAGTTAATTAAGCATTAGTATTATTTTCAACAATGCAAAAATTAACACATCTCTACCCTGGTAAAATCCTAGCATCAACCTATTATTATTCCATCTCACAAACATTTTCTTGATTAAACCATGCATTGTCCTTATTATTTTTTGACAATGAAATCATTAAAAAAAAAAAACATTTAAAATTTTCATGTCTTTATTTCAAACGGATAAAAATTGAGAATTTATCAAATTCATGAAAATGGCTGAAATACTTATATATTTCAGATTAATTTTTGATTTAATTTTCAGGCTATCTGGGTTTTCGTGGTTTCTCTTCCTGTAATATTCATCAATGCACCGAGACACGGATTTCCACGTTCCCCACCAACAATGACAACATTAGACTCTGCTGGAGCTGGAATATTTGTAACAGGGCTTCTAGCTGAAACATACGCAGATCTTCAAAAATTCTCATTTCGTCAAGACCCAGCTAATAAAGGACATTGGTGTAACGATGGTTTGTGGCGGCTCTCAAGGCATCCAAATTACTTTGGAGAAATACTCCTCTGGTGGGGAATATTTGTAATTTCAATAAATGTTCTTGAAGGACCTGAGTGGGCAGCGATTCTCTCCCCTATATTTACTACCCTTATTTTACTTTTTGTAAGTGGGGTTCCACTTCTTGAACGTTCAAGTGATGAAAAATTTCATGATAATGTAGAATATCGTTATTATAAAGCATCTACTTCTCCATTAATTCCTATACCTCCAAATATTTATGTAGAGGTTCCGTCCTTTTTAAAGCTGATTTTATGTTGTGAATATCCCTTTTATGATTCTTTGGATGCCAATTTCGCAAGCGCGGTCACTGAATCTACTACTGTGACTCCAAGTCAATCGCATACGTAGCTACCGCACGGGGCGGCGGCGGCGGCGGCAGTAACTGCAGCTGTGCCTCTTGGCCAGTGCCAAACTACTGCCTTATAGCCCTTATCCAGCCTCGAACCCGCCCCCGGACACCCTTGGGATCCGTTATCTCCTCTCTGGATTCCGATCATTTTGACTAGTCTCAATGGTTAGTGAACCAATATTTTAAAATTGATTTCCAAAAAATTAATCATTCCATTATAATGAGTGCCAAATTTTTTATAATTTATTATTTTATATTTTAGAGATGACCTGTTATACAATAGAAGTGGTACCTTGACTCAAAACTTATTGTGCCTGAGAACTTGTCTAAAAATACTATACTTCTATTAAAATATTTATCTGAGGTCAATTTTTCCCATGTTTTATTATTATATATAGACAAAAAAAAAATTCAATTTTTCAATAGTCGAAGCCTTGAACATTTGTTTTTCTCAAAATATCATGGGATTAATTTCGTTTTGAGCATTCCTTTAAAATGGTAATTTAATAATAGAGAAAATCGTGGGATAAAGAATATATATATAATATAAATTCAAAATTTGATTGAGACGCAAAGTGTCTTATTAGTTGTGAAGTATGTAATGAAACCTAATTATATCTCTTTCAAAGGGGCTATATAAAAATTCTGCTCCACTTAGATCATGAGTTCTTAAACTGTGATCCGCGAAGTGATTGCTGGGGTCCGCAAAACAAGTTTATTATTGAAACAAAAATTCAAATATCCATATACCGTACATTATACATATAGGCCTACCCCAAGATACTGATTCAAAAATCAAGCTTGAATGCGAGAAAAAAGTCCCAAAGGGGGTCGGCGAACTACACAAGTTTAAGAACCCCTGATTTAAATTTTATCATTTTTTACTTTCTCTTACCTTTATATGAAATATATAGAGAGAAAGTATTGTTTATATTTGGAAAGAAGGTGGGGTAAAGAGATTTTTTTTTTTTGGGGGGGGTCCTTTGCAGAGTCAGTGGCAAGTCAAATGAAGATAAGTTTGACAAAGACACTATAAAATCGGCAATATTTACCGGTATTAAAGAATAAAAAATAAAAATTATTTTAAAACATTTTCTTCCCCTTTCCCTTCCCCTTGCAAAAACATTTCAACTAAGGGGTCGTCCACATATTACGTTACGCGTTAGGGGAGGAGGAGGTATCTGGCCA